>VCJN01000049.1:0-75328 GCA_006384855.1 Tetraselmis striata | reverse complement strand
CAAGCAAAAATGTCTGACGCACTCCCCTATACGCAACTACTATGCAGCCTTCCAACGGACTAACATGCATTCCTCCCTCCAGACCAACAAACCGGGCGCACCACCAAGATCCCGCACGATACTAAGTGGATGATTGACCAATTTCCGCTGGCCAACCAGCGCGCTCTGAACAACATGTCCGCCCCACACATCACAACCACACTAGGACGAGAGTTGCGGCAGATGTGCGGCGCCGCGGCTTCGACGGTGCTCACGGACACCGCCTATGCGCCGCCGCCATCCTATTACAGCCCGCAATCCGCCGGGGTCCACCTGTCGGTGTTGGGGAGGCTCCCCTACTACCCGGTGCCCCCAGCGCCGAAACCTCGTCTTGTCCTCGCCTCGGGCGCCCTCTCGTGGGACAAACGTAACTTTATCTACACAGACGCTCGCCGGTCGCCGGCAAACCCATGATGGGCGCGGCGGCAGTACGGCCGGCACGGACGAAACAATCCTCATCCAAGTAGACGCGGACGGATCCCGCAGAACCATCACCACGTCGGAATTCGCAGGACTCTCGAAGGGCACGCGCATCATGCACGAAAACCTTCTAACGGATTGGACATGCTCCCTCTTGCTCATTAGGAAAGGCATCCGCCATCCACACGCGCTCAGACACCACTACCCGCATACGGACGCATTGCACGTTGTTATCGCACACATTAGGTCCCGCGCTGAGACTATTGCCGCTACACGCATAATATACAAGGTTAAGGCACACATTGGTAACTCCGGAAACGAGATGGCGGATAAGGGGCGGAGCAACAGCGTGGCCACCGAAACCTCACCCCCACGGTACACTCCTCTGACGGTATGCTACACCCCACGGGCGGTAAGTACACGTGGCCACAAACGCGATATCACTAGAGAACTGAGAGGAACGGATCAACCCATACATAGGGCTACACATGCACGCCATTATCCTTGCGAGGAACTCAGTGGGAGCGAATGAGATCCGCAACACGAAACACGGTAAACTCCTCGAGTCGGCGGAGGGGCGGGGGAGCATTGTTCGGGTTCCATACGAAATACCCGAAGCTCACGCATGCCTAGTACACCCACAAAATAGAGTTCATGTACGGGGAGCACAACACCCGCCTCATGGGGGGAGGAGCCCTAACCTGCGCCTGCCATGGCCACCCCTTCACAAGCAACGGACATATATGGTCTCGTGCGAACTTCTAAACTGCATAACACTGGACCAAAACAATAGCTTAGGGGAAATCGTGCTCGGAGCCACGGAGAGGGCAAACGCTTGGAGCGGACTTCGGGAACAAACCCATTTAAGACTTCGCAGCCACGTCGTCTCTCATTACATACGGAGCTCCTCGCAATCCCCACCCCAATACACATGGGACCTCTATCTCCGAACACTAGCTCGACGTGTAGGTTCGGTGACACGGAATGTCGGCGGAATAAAGTTGACAATATGAGGTTTGTAGGACCTCATAATGTGGGCAAAGGCAGCACGTGACTACCAGTACTCGCGTACGAGCGGGCGCGGAAGCTCGCCGTACCTGACCTGCGTAGGACGACGGCAACGTCATCCGGGTCCCGGTCCCCATACCAAACTCCGTTCTCCCCCGCTCTAAATAATCAAACACTCTAAGCCACGCATACTGCGCGTCGTCAAACCGGCCATGGGGGAATCATGGAGGACTCGGACTTCGGACGGAGGGGCCGAGGTTTTTCAAATTACGGAGGAGAAGTTCTGCACCGACCACAAGATGGAGGCATTGCACGACGGAATATTCACACGTATGAACTGCTCGCGCGACCCATGCGCGAACAATGGTGGGGTTGTGTGGTGCACATCGTCCCACTCGTCATGAGCTACGCTAACACCCCGCACAAACATATCGTCAACGGTCTAACGCAACTCATGCGTCCATGCCGCTCGAACCCACCGGAACAAATCCCAACGGAGGTCCCTTCCCTCCTCAAATGCACTTGCGTGTATTGCAATGGTACATTCTTTTTGCAGTATACGTATTACGGCTTTGTTGGACGTTGATGACACAGCAATTCTCACATGGGACCTCTAGGTCTACTATGCCCATATACGTATGTACAAGTATACCCGTTGCAGGGGTGTGGAATCCATAGACCCGCAAGGATCAATCATATGTAGTAGTCGCTACAATGTACAACCCCGTGTCCGCCGACCCGCCGACCCGGGGCCCAGCTTCAGTCAACGGACGGGCGGCGAGGCGGATAGGCAACGGTCGTCCGGCGTCCGGCGACGGACGAACGACGGCGTCCGGCGTCCGGGTCTTGTCCACGCGGTGGGCCCGGCGCTTCGCGCCATTCCCGCCGCTTATACCTGACGAACGGCGACGACCGGCCCGACCAACGGTGGCCGGGCGGCCGGGCGGGCGGCCGACCGGTACCCGTACTGGTGCGGACACATGTAGTCATGTGTAATAACCGTCATCTTACATGCTGACTACATGTGTAATTCATGTGTAATAACCGTCATCTTACATGCTGACTACATGTGTATTCATGTGTAATAACCGTCATCTTACATGCTGACTACATGTGAAGACACACGTAGTCAGCATGTAAGCGCGACGGTTATTGTTTTGGCCTGCGTGGAATTATGACGGAATCTATATTAACATATACATTGTCGATCTCCAATAATCTATGCGAAACCGTTCCGACAGTCGGCGACATACGGACTCGGCGATATAAATGTTAGCGCTAGGCGCAGCCCAACAACAAAACATGGGAGCGTACTGATGGCCAGCCCTACCACATACCCTGGACGATTCCCTAGCAGGTGACCATATAGACCCACCCGCTGACTCGGGGGCTGCACCCCTGCGCAGTATTGGCTGAAGCCCGGCTCTACCAAGGGCGCATTGAATGCGGACAACAGCTGTAGGTGGGCTGGCTTTTGAGCAAGCCTTTATCGCAATATTGGCCGTTTTGCGGGAACTGCTCTCTTGCTTGCATGCCGACGGTGGGGAGAGCGCGCCTTCAAGAATGTGCTTTACGATGATAGAGCTAACTCTTGGCGTACATCCGTACAGATAGAAGGCATATACGTGCGATGTAAAAATTTGTGCCCTCGTGACATTGGGTTATCAAATTCATTACTAACCCTCAACAATGACACGCACACGTATGGCTTGTACAACGAGAGCCCAACAAACGCCACTTAGGGCTCCCCACACGCATGATGTCGTGTTCACGTATGACACATGGAAGGGCGCGGCCGGAAACGAAGGTGAGGGCTCATAATGGGCCAATGTACAATTGATGCTTGACAAGGGGGGCAAGACTTTTGTCGGCAGGTGAATATATGCCATTACAATATTGGCTACACTATAGCAGAATGTATATTATGTAACAATGCATGCATGTCGGGTTTTTAGGGTTTAAAACCCTAAAACCCTAAACAATGCGTATGCATGTGCCCGTCTATCTGTGTGCATGCATGTCTATATGTCTGTCTGCATGTCTCTCTGTTTGTCTGTCTGCTTGTACATATATGTAACATACATATATATATATATGTGTGTGTGTGTGTGTGTGTGTGTGTGTGTGTGTGTGTGTGTGTAATATAGATACAGATAAATATAAATTATACTATACATTATATTATATTCATTCTATCTATAAATCACATAGATATAATGTATAGATATAATGTGTATACATGTGTGTGTACATGTTTATACATGCATATATAATCCAGCGAAGCGTCGATTTTTCGGCGGTGAGCTTTATTGCCGTACGGGTACCCGTATAGTGCAGCGGATCGGGCCTATAGGTGCATGACTAAAGCGCTTATCTACTGGCATGTACTACTAAGTACTATAATCCACCCGCCCGCCCGTCCGCCCGCCCGCCCGCCCACCCACGGTCCTTAATTACACAGCCGTCCGATTACGATCTCGCGGTTGGGAGGTACTGGCACTGGTACTCGCTACTCGCTGCTGGTAATGGAAAAAATCTGGTAGCGACTACTTCAATTCAATAGCGCTGGCAATTCAAACGCTTGGTGCTGGTACTTCAAAGCGCTGGCAATGCAATTCATGGAACTGTAGGCCAGTGATATAGAACCCGTTCTTTTGAAATTTTCTGAAAAACTGATGCATCGCTGATTCAACTGTCAAGTTACTTCATATATGTATATACACATGACAATGTACACACAGATGCAGTTATTGTAGATGTAGGGGTGCCAACGCATTTAGAAGAACGCATTTTATCAGAACATGCCATGCCCTTTTTGGGTCAATATCAGACGAAATGACCACGGATTCAGCATGCAGCTATGAACCCTTTGCCGGCATCCAATTGCAACGGCAAATTATCTCGTTCTTCATAATGCGTCCGCGCCCGTAGATACATATTATTTATTATTTATTTCGTAATATATACATATATTATATATAACTCCACTCGAACACTGATAGGGCCGGCTGCCGGAAAGTGCCATGAGGTCTTTTTCAGACTACGACTTGACTACTCGTGTGCATCTCGCGGTAGTACTCATGTCCGTTGTATGTCATAATGTTTAGCCATTACCCGTAGTTAATGTTAAGTTGTACTACCGTACCCTAGTGGTACTCGCAGCGAACGAATAATCATATCACGATTATTACCCGATTATTACCCGGATTTTTAGCTACATGGGGCCCGATCAGCCTGGGCCCTGAACTTAACTACTGGTCCAAGGAGCTCATCCCCGTGTAGCAGTGTAGCGCAATACAGTCACGCCGGCGCGGTGCGCGGCGCAGATGTAAAAAGTAAAACTATAGTAAAGTTCGCCCGGGACATCGCCCCAAGCCGCCCCATCACTTGACCTCTTGCGCCAACTGCAGTCGTAGGTTTGGCATAGCCCGTAGACCATTGCCTCATTCGAACCCCGAAGGGCTAATGCATCACCCGGGTAAACCCAGGACACGCCGGGACGATATTGCCGAAAATACATCGGCCAGAATCGATACCCTGACCTCTCGCGTACGAGACGACCGCTCAACCGAGCGGACAATAAGTAGGGATCTAGCGGGACCGTAGTTGGATCTAAACTTGGATCTAAAGTTGCTCCCCTCCAAGCGCTCTCACGTTGCCCGTGCCGGTTGCTCGGCCCTGGGGCTGAGCCGGAGTCCGCGATGCGCTCGGCAGCCGACCTCCAAGCTATGCCGCATTACTCGGACTTCCCCGTGCACTTCATGCAGAAAGTCCAGGAAACCCTGAGCCACCGCAATCACACGGTCCGCTTCGCAAAGCTTGCTGCGCGTATGCCTACAAGCGGCCCTGATAGTAACCGTTTCCGGGGCCGCCTCTTACGCGCTGCGACAGCGTTCGTGGTGACCGATCCTCCAAGTGAGGGTCGCCTTGGTGAAGTCCGTGAGCGTTCCCCTGAGTACTACTATTCCATGTTCCGCGTTGCCGCTTGCCGCCCATTTGGCCTTCCGGCGGCTCCTGTCCTCTCTCTTGACGAGCCCTGCCCTTGTGCTTTTTGCTCCTTCTCGGTACAAGGCATGTTGGCCCGTTTTGAGGAAGTTGGGGTGGAATTCACTCCTTCAGCTTGGGCGGTCGCGTACGCCGATCACGTGGCACGTTGCTTTGCGGGCGACTCCAATCACGCCGCACATACACGAGCGGGCGGCACATGGTCTTTCCGACGTTTGCCACGACGTGAAGTCCGCCATGGGCGTGGGTGTCTAGATCCTCACGGACCCGCCGGTGCTTGTTTCTCTTCCGAAGGGCAGCGACGGCCGGCCGGCCGATGTTGGACTTTTTGGGTATGGTGGTATCCGCGGGAACACGGTTGCTGTCGATACCACCATTGCCCCTATCCTCGGCGTGTCAAGCTCGGATCCAACGACTGCATTGTGGGCTGCAGAGCGCCACAAAATCCAAAAGTATGACGAGGGTGTCCGAAACGCCGCCGGCATGCTTTGCTTTGTTCCTTTCGCCGTTTCCGAGTTTGGCTCGCTGGCCCCGCACGCTGAGGCCGTCTTGGTGGAGCTCGCGAAAGCTAGCCACATACACACACTGGCCAAAAAATCGGCCAGCTCTTGTATGCGTGGCACCACCGTTTCTCCTTGCTCATCAACATGGCACATGCAGACAACGTTCCTGGCGGGGTCGCGGCCGCGCGTGTGGCACGTGATGGTGCTCTTGCGCATGCGTTGCGTCGCGTCGCTCGTCGGCATGTGTTGCTATGACCATTGTCGTTGGCTGCAAGCGCCCTCGCCGCAGCTGATGGCCTACCCCGGGGCGGTGGTCCGCATTGGTTTCATGTTCCCCTTTCGGTCTTTTTGGTAGTTCCTTGGCTCGAGTGCTTCCCTTGACCCTTTGGTTCTTGGCAGCTTGGCACTTTCGTGGTTCCCTTGGCTCTTCCTTGGTTCTTGGCTCCCTGGCCTCCTGCTCGACCTTGGTTTCATGCTTATGTCTCTCTTTTGCTGGCTACCTTTCATAATTGCTGTTAGTTCTGTTCGTAGTGCGTTTATGTTAAAGCCCTGATGTAAAAAACAAACAATAAGTAGGGAGGTACATGTACCAGATGCAGTTTAGGTACCAGAACCTCCCAACCAGTACGGTATCACCACCACCCACCCACCCAGCGGCCCCGGAGGCGCCCCGGGGCCGTGTGTCGCCATGCCTCACCCGCCGCTCTGACCGCGTAGCTGCCCTCAACCCCCTCCCACGCGACGTCACCGTTATGCCCGGGCTGTGGCGGGTCGCTTATATCCTGCGGGGCGCCGCGCGATGTCTGCACCTTCCGCCGATGATGGTGCGGCAGAACGCGCCGTTGACCCCGGGTCGCCGCCGCCCCCAGTACATCGTCTAGTATATCGGGCAGCCCCGGCGCATCGCGGGCGGCGGGAGCGTCGCCCGCGGCAACACCGTCCAGCGGCAGTGCATCCGACGCCACCCAGCCAAGGCCAAGCCCGCCCGCGGCTGCCGCCCCGCCGGCTCCCACATACGCCCAGGCGGTGAGCCGGTCGCCGAGTCCCAAGTCCGCGACGGGCGCGGCAGGTACGACCGGCGCGCGCGCTGCCTCGCCTGCGTCGTCGCCTCGCCGCAGTAGTTTCAGCAGTATTTCGGGGCCCGGCGCGTCGCAGCGCGATAACGACGGCGTGTCCACCGGCCAGGAAGTCTCCGAGCGGCCCCGGCCGCGGCCGCGCGGTGGCAACCGCGGCATAGCGCTCACCGGCCTCGATGCTCTCGCCCCCCTGCATTCCAAGCTACACGACAGCGGGCCGGCGCGGCGGGGCGTAGCGCCGGCGGCGGCTTGGACAGTCGCCGACGCGCTTTCAGTCGCTAGCGTCGCCGCGGGCGCCGCGTGGGCGCCGAGGATTGACGCCGCAGATAGGTCGCTCCAACCCGCCCGCGTCAGGCACCACCCGGCCGACGTGCTGGCTTTCGCTGAGGTCGCCGCCGCATGGCTAGCCAAGGCACGCGCCGTGCTGGCCGAGCGGCACCGCCGTCGGGGGGTGAGCCGCGCCGGTGGAGTGGGACAATCTTCAGTGTTGCCGTGGCCCGCATTGCCGTCCGTCGCTGCGTTCCGGGGCGTCGCAGCGCCCCCGGTTATTGCTCCCGCGCCGCCAGAGGTGGGTGCACCGGCCGGCCACCCCGGTAGCCATGCCTCACGGGCTCGGTATCCGCCCCCCCTACTCGCCCATCTCCAGCCGGCGACGGGGTGGGGTGGGGTGCGGTGGACCACCTCTCCGACGTGGACATGGTGCACATGCCGGCGGAGATGTCCATGGAGACGGCGGTGCCTATTGACTTTCAAGAAGCGTGGGCGGAGGCACAACGCTGCGTGAATGAGCGGGTGGTGGCGCCGGTGGAGGCCGATGACCTCGTGGTGTTGGATAGGGCGTTGAAGTGGAAGTACCTGCTGCCGCAATTGTTGCTTATGGCCCCGAGCCGAGGCGGGCGGCGGCGGGAACAAGCCTTGCTTGGCGTGGCGCTTCCGCGCTTTCGCGGAGAGGCGCATGGCCGAACTCGTGCGCTCATGGCACGCTGCGCGCACTGAGGTGTTCTACGCCGGAGGCTTCCGCAAGCGTCGAACGGATGCCGATCTCTTTGCGGCGTTGCTTGTGGGCACCGCGGACACCTTATTTGTGGCGTTGGTGGAGGACGGAGAGCCCTCCCGAGCGGCAGGCCGACTATCTTCTAAGGGTATGGGCGACCTATCCGATCCTGCTATCCTCGCCCAGCCAAGCGACAAGCACCCGTCTCGTAGCCACCCGATTTCAGACGCCGCGTATGACATTCCGGTCGACGAGGCCGCCCTGACAGTGGACATGCGCGTGCCGTTCCAACAACTCAAGCAACACGTGGCGGCGGGGCCCTCAGGAATGCGCAACGAGTATCTCCGTTGCTTGGTGGGCGAATACGCCTCGGCATCGGGGCCCGCGGCGGTCCGCGCCATGTCGGAGGTCGCCTCAATGTACCTCCAAGGTCGCTTGCCCGGGTGGTTCAACCAACTCTTCGCCTCTGCAAGGCTCGTGGCACCCGTGAAGAAGCTAGGCGAGAGCGGGGCCCCGGACGTGCGGGCTGTGGCAGTCGGGGAGGCAGAGCGTCGCGCAGCGGAGCGGGCAGTGATGGACAACATGAAGGAGGCATATGTGTCGGTGCCTGCGCCATCTCAGCTCGGCGTCGGCATTTCCGCGGGCGACTCTATGCTCATCCACGGCGTCCGGCTCATCGCGGAGAAGCTTGGCCCATGTGCCGTCATCGTCCACACCGACCTTCGCAACGCTTACAACGAGGCATGGCGCCGCGCCATCATCCAACGCCACATCGATTGCTCTCCACTACACCCTGTCATCCCTGCGCTCCTAGCCTCCCTCTCAACGGATTCGTATCTAGTGGTTGACGGCCGGTCCGCCCCTCTGCGGTCGGAGGACGGCGTGCAACAGGGCGCACCGTTGGCCACGACTTCCTTTTGCGTCGCGATCCATCCCGAGGTGCAGCAGTGTGACGGCACGTTGGAGGTCACAGACGGTACGGCGCGCTTCAACGCCGACGATGGATTTTTGGTGGGCCTCGCAGAGCACGTTTGGCAAGCTCTTCACGCCTTCCGCACGTCCATCAAGGCGTCCGTGGGGCTTGAGTGCGCTTCGACAAGATGCAGGCGTACATCCCAAACATGGAGGCCGCACGGCGTGAGACTCCGGCCGACATCGAGTGGCCTGAGCTAGATGGCCATCACGGCATCGCGGTCCTCAACGTGCCGCTCGGATTGCCAGAGTGTGTGCATGCGTACATGCGCGGCAAGGCGGAGGAGCTACGAGAGGAGGTGGACGCTAGCATGAGCAAGCTCCTATCTGCCAAGCCATGGCGTCGGTACACCCACGCCCTGCATCACCACGCATGGGCCTTGCTCAAGCATTGCATGCAACACGTGGCGGGGTATTGGCTCCGCAATTGCCTACCGTCCGAGGTGAAGGCCTTTGCGGAGGCGGTGGATGCCACTGTCCTTGCGGCGGTCGAACGGGTGCTAGGGGTATCTTTTGATCCCTCCACGTACGGCACCGACACCAATCCGGTGGTCACCGACTTCCTGGCGGAGCTTTTGCACGACCCCGACCCCATGGCAGCGAAGGTGGCTACCTTGAGCGAGGATGCAGTGGCCAGGGCGCGCATCATGCTTCACCTCCCCACTCGCTTGAAGGGCGCTGGCATCCGCCTCATGGCTACCGTTCGTGATGCCGCCTTTATCGGCTGCATGAATGCCATCCTCCCAAGGTTCTTGACTAGGAACTCCGGCACCAACACCCCCACCGTTGGTTTCTTTGACCCACAGCTCGGGTCCGTACTTGGCAAGGCAGCTTCAACGCAGCTTCTTCCGCCCGCCGGTATGACCACTTCCTCAACGATGCTCATGGGTCGGACAGCTACGCGGCCACGGAGATGCGCGAGGCGTGGGGCCGCCTCCAAGCGGCTACTGCTGGTCATCTCAGCGACGCAGATCCGCGCGTGATGGAGCGGGAAGTGGAGGCTGCGTCGGGCTCGCAAAAGGAGCTGACGTACGGCATTTCTAGACGAGGCCAACAACTCTCGGCTTCGAAATGAGGTGCGCGCTCTCCCTGTCACATGTAGGGAACGGATCTTGTTCAACCAGCTCGACGCGGCGTCGGGCATGTGGACAGTGGCCATCCCCACCGCGCGGACGGTCATGACTCCGCATGAGCTGCGGGAGGTCGCTGCCGGGTACTTCTTTCTGCCTAGCCCGTGCTTGGCCTCGGTGGTTGGGAGCCAGATCATTCTGCCCTCGACAGAGCACAACCCCGTCACTGGTGACCTATACGTCGACGCGCTCATGAACCTCCCGACGCCTGGAGAGGCCCTCCCACTGGCGTGTACATCACGACGCTATCGCAGATGCCTTCCGCGATCACTGTGTTCACGACCTAGGTATCGCTGTACGGCGGGAGGTGGATGACTTGTTCAAGCAGGCAGTGCCTCTCGGCAACACCGCACCCAGGGATGAACTCGAGGACCGGACGTGGAGCTCTCCCTTCCGGCGTTCAACGTCGTGACCGGGAGCTATGATCCCCGGAGCTTGAAGTCCACGCTGCTGGAGTCTAAGACTATGTGATACGGGGTCAAGTACACCGCAATGCCCCGGGCCACGGCTGTGGATCGGTTTGAGCGTTCCTTGTTGGGCGACATACAGCGGGGGTTGGCAGCGCGGGATGCGGCGCGGCACAACACGGAGCCCGGACAGAAGGGTCCTCTTCGAGACATCCTCGATATGTCGGAGTACACGGGCATGGTCTTCGGCACAGTGGGTCAGGTGAGCAAGCAGGGGGTTCGCCGCACAGTGCGTGGTATCGCATGCTTGGCTGCGTATCGGGGTGCCCTCTCATCGCGGGGCACTCGGTGCACCACCCGGGCTCACCAGGAGGCCTTGCTCGCAAGGATTTCCTCGGGGTCATGAGCTCAGTGGCCGCTTGAGAGCGCGCTCGCTGCCTCATCAGACGGCGCAGATTCGTCTGCCATCCCGTTGCTAAAGCTGCACATCACGTCCGAGGATCACCCACACACACACACACGTGCACGCGTTGCCCGGACTCTGAACCGTGTGCGGACCACTCATCCATCCCGCCTCATGCGGGATGCGGGCCGCTTCTAGGCGGCTTGCTGTGTTGATTTTTAAGTACTGCTTTTAGTTGTTGATTACATGAGCTAGCAGCAGAAGGCGAAGGCTAGCAGCAGAAGTACTGCTTTAGTAGTAGATGGATTTGTTACTTCCCTTTTTGTAATTCACACCTGATGCAGTCTACCTGTACCTGTTATTGGGTGGTGTACACTACGCTTCAAAATAAATAGTAAGCGAACTGCACTCCAAGGGTAGTTGGTGAGCATTTTTCGAGTATCAACGAATAACGAAAATTCTCCGAGCGTGGGGACGCGGGGTGACCTGCCGGTGTTTAAAATTGATTCGGTGTACGAAAACTACTGCTCAAAGCTTAGAGTCCTGACGGAAATATAATCGATCTATGCCGAACTTGGACTTAAGGGTTTTTAGATGCTCTTAAGGGGCGCTGTAAAAGTTGGATACGTGCTTGCCCCACCGTGTCGAGCTAGCCACGCGCTACCATATGAAACGGTTGCCAAAAGGTGCGCATGCCCATCACAACAAAATCGCCGCCAACGCGAGTACAATATGCGCCTTGTGACAGGTGTAACGCTTGTGTAATGCTGATGGACGCGGACATTATGAGCGGCTGGAAGGCGCGGTGCGGGATCACTCGCGGCACCATGCGAGCACATCTATGGGCAGTCTATGCCTATAGAGACTCCCCAGCATGCGATGCGCGTACTAAGAATATTTTTATGAATATTTGTGCTAATGTAAACTCGAGATGTGCGAAATTCGGGCCTCGCTTTTACATCTACATCTACCTCAATGTACACGGCCAAATCAGTTCAATCTAAAACATGGGGGTTGTAGCCGCACTCCTACCCAACACACCCCTATATAAGGATTGGCGCCACGCGCTTCGAGCAGACCCTACCCACAGTAGGGTTTGGCATTTATTTTGAAGCGTAGTGTACAGCGCTGTCCATCTACTCGTCTAGTACGAGCGCACTAAATTTAGTACGCGCGTACTAACGGTAAGAGTATCTCCAGGGCGTCCAGATGTGACAGTGGCTCATGTCCACCCGTTTGGGGGGTCCTTTGGGGCCTAAGTAGAGTATGGTGATACGCGGCCAATCCGCCGGAGGCCTGGGGTTGCTGGGTGCCTGGCTGTAGCCCTAGTTACCCGGTCATTTATCTAGCATAGCGATTTCCGACCACGTGTTTTATATAAAGTACTAATTTGCCTCGGATATCGCCAAAAGTGCACGGTGTATATATTTTACCGGATCGCTAGGCCGGTGACCGTACTTATTGTAGCGATCAGCAGCACATAATATTAGGAATGAGAAACCGCTAGAATGGTGGCAAAACACGGCCGCCAGCAGGAAGGCATTTCAAATTTTTGGTGATATTCTCATTTTTTATTACTGGTACTAGGACTCGTGTAGCCGCGCCGCGACGAGTAGGCGAACATTACAAGTGGGGAAGCATGAATCATCTGCTGCAGTCTCAATAAACGTGTACTCGTGCCAGTACACATCTTATTACTGCTTTTTCAGTATATATATGGTACCGCCGCCGCGGGAGTTGCTACTATACCCTGTATAGGTATCGCTTTTTACTAGCGCTTCGTCTAGAGAAAAGCAACAACAATGTATAAATAAGCGTAACCATAAACGTTCAAGAATAAACGCTTGTTTAAAAAAGAATAAACAAGAATATTTTAGAATATTTTACAGGCGCTAGCGACACGTCGCTAAATCGCCGTAGAATTTTAGGGCTTTCTGGATGGCGGCACAGCACAGGGCCCGTCAGATTCTAGCTTGCTTTATGTCTCGGCATGGATCCGATGGATTGTCTCGTGATCCTACGAATATAAGCTGATTCATTATCGCTTTTTAGAATGTAGAGGTCACCAGTCGCTACTAATCCTTACCATCGGCGGGGAATCCTTCAGGATTATTTGTCGCTCGCTCCCGGTCGGGGTCACCACTGTTTTTTCCCCGCTCCCGGGACAGGACTGGCACCAGTGAAATGAACCCTTGCAGCGTCTCTACGACGGCCGTTTATTAGTCTCCACGGCGTCTCTACGAAGGCAGCGATCCAGCTAGTGAAAGCCCTGGCGGTACTGGTACACGACGGGTGCCGACGCGACGCGATGTAGTAAGAACCAAATGTTCTATCCAAAGGGAGGTGCCGTAGAAATCGAAATAATTCCGTGCTATATTCGTTGCGGATTTGCCTGTATACAAGCTCAATCGGGAATGGCATGTTCTTGTAGCTTGGGTTCTTAGTTTCGCGCGTCGGCACACGTACCTGTGTACTCGAATAAAGAATGAAGCCCATATCCGAAAAGGCGCTAGAACAGACGGCTATACTCGTCGTAGACTTGCCGCATATATAATATAAATAAAAAGTATGTACCTCTCTGGATGATGTTTCGGGACTGCACCGAGTGGGCTGACTATTCAAGTTTTATTATTAGTTTACATACTAAACCAACCAGCCGCCAACATATCATCGACATATTCATCTACAAACTCAGAGTGCTCATGGGCAGTTTTAAGGTTTGGGAACTTAGCTGGGGCATGTGGAGCAGTCCTCCAGTGCAATGGCAGACCATCATTGAATCATATCAGCACCCAAGATATTGGGTTGGGAGATCGAGTACCAAAACGGAAGTGGCATATTCAGAATGCCAACTTCAAAGAACGGGGTGCCTTGCTCCACCACATATCTATCATGAGGCTCACGTGTAGTTCAACAGTGACAATCATCATCATCATGATTGAAGCAGATATCAGAGCCGATACCAACGGCACTCTGAGCACGGAGCAGCATGCTGAAAAATTATATTACAGCAGTGACAATTTATCCAGCGAAGCGTCGATTTTTCGGCGGTGAGCTTTATTGCCGTACGGGTACCCGTATTGTGCAGCGGATCGGGCCTATAGGTGCATGACAGAAGCGCTTATCAACTGGCATGTACTACTAAGTACTATAATCCACCCGCCCGCCCGCCCGCCCATGGTTCTTAATTACACCGCCGTCCGATTACGATCTCACGGTTGGGATGTACTGGTACTGGTACTCGCTACTCGCTGCTTGTAATGGAAAAAAATGGTACTCGCTAGTCGTCACAAGCGCTTATCTGCTGACATGTGCTACTAAGTACTATAATCTGGTGGAGCCCGATACTCGTACTCGCTACTCGCCACTGGTAAGGATTATGGTACTCGCTAGTCGTCACAAGCGCTTATCTACTGCCATGTACTACTAAGTACTATAATCCGGTGGAGCCGCCGCTCGAAACGCTGCGCCTGATGACTTCTATGCAAGCCACACGCGAGTTCCTAGTCGCTACTTCAAAGCGCTGGCAATGCAATTCATGGAACTGTAGGCCAGTGATATAGAACCCGTTCCTTTAAAATTTTCTAAAAAATCGACGCATCGCTGATTCAACTGTCAAGTTACTTCATATCAGAAGAAATCAAATGCAAATGCAAATTCACACTCCTACAACTAATAACATGCCAAAAAAAAATTCTCGAAATTTCATTAAGACCATTGCAGCGGCGGCCCGCCGTTGGCCCTGACTAGCTGCGTGCCATGGTCGCGGAAGCAACTGGGGCACACGGTACAATGGCGGCCCGTCGGCGCCGACCAACTGCGTGTCCGGGCTGCGAAAGAAACCGAGGCACAACGTGTAGCGGCGGCCAGTTTGTGTCGGTCAGCTGCGTGCACGGCCGCGGAAGCGACTCGCCGGGGCATATGATGCAGTGGTGGCATGATGGCGTCGACCAACTGCGTGCCCGGGATACGAAAGCAACATGGGCTAAACGTGCAGCGGCGGCCATCAGTTTGCGCCGACCAACTGCGTGCCCGGGCCGCGGTTTCCGCCGGGGCACGGTGTGTAGTGGCGGTCTAATGGCGCCAGCCAATCGCGTATCCGGGCTTCGAAACCGACCGGGGCATATGGTCTAGTGGCGGCATGATGGCGCCGGCCACTTGCGTGCCCGGGCTGCGGAAGCGACCATGGCACAGGGTACAACGGCGGCCCATTGGCGCCGACCAATTGCGTGCCCCGGCTGGGGAAGCGACCGGGGCACATGGTGCAGTGGCGGCCCGATGGCGCCGACCATATGTGTGCTCTGGCGGCGGAAGCAATCGTGGCACACGGTGCAGTGGCGGCCTGATGGCGCCGACGAGCTGCATGCATGGGCCGCGGAAGCGACCGGGGCACACGGTGCGGTGAAGGCCCATTGGCGCCGACCATTTGCGTGCTCGGGCGGCGGAAGCATCCGTGGCACAGGGTGCAGTGGCGGCCCGTCGGCGCCGATTAGGTGCGTGCCCGGGCCGTGGAAGCGACCGGAACGCATGGCGCGTTTTCTGCTTGGTGGCGCGCCGACAAACGGCTTGCTTGGCCGGCGGAAGCAATCGTGGGACATGGTGCAATGGCCCGATGGCGCCGACCAGCTGCACGCCCGGGCCGCGGAGGCGACCTTGGCATACCGTGCGCATGCGGCATGGTGGTGCCGACCAGCTGCTTACTGTCGCGGCCCGATGTCGCCAACCGACTGGGTGGTAGATTGCCGGGGGCGGCATACAGTGGTGTCTAGTTTGCGGCGACCAGCTGCGTGCATGGGGCTGCGAGGGGCAGCCCGGTTGTGGCGCGGAGCCGCAGATATTCCCGGCGCATGGATCGTATCTGCCCGCCGGAAATGGCGGTCGTCTTCGCCGGCGAGCCAAACACCGGCGACATGGGGGGGGGTCTTGTGTCGCGAGGCGTGAAGACCGCCCCCCCCCCCCCCCCCCCCCCCCCCCCCGGATCAGTCAAACAATTGTCCGTGTCGGTTATCCGTGTAGAGGAGCATGCGCACGGTGCCCTATGGAAAGTCGCCGACCGCTTCCCGGCGACCGAGACATGTCCTCGAGCTGGGCACGGGGCATCAACTCTGAGTGGCTTGTACACCAAAAACCTTGCAATTCACGAAGGCATGAGTCAGCTATGTCGCGGCGCGACCCCATGGTGGGTGCCCCACGACAAAGGAAGATGGGAATAGGCAAGCCCCAGGAGAGTTTAAGCACACGACGGCAGCACGCGGGAGCCGCGGTATACCCGGGATGGCCCGCACGCGGGGTGGTGCCGTACGGGCGTACGGCAACTTCGGACGGACGATGGCACTGCCCAGGTGCTACTGGGTCGATGCAGCTCCTCGGGCGGTACGGGCACGCCTCGTGGACATATTGGTGCCGTACCGCGCCTTCCAAGTAGACAAGGGGAGAGGAAACCCCACCTCCTAGTAGTAAACTATACGACATGATGCTGATGCATTTGATTACATATTTTATTTGGGCGCGTAATAATTTAAAGCTATCCGTACATGGATTCGGAGCTACAGGTCGCATATGAGATACGGGGTACCTATTTGTTCTATATATATACGGCCGTTTACAGGTGTTGTAAAAGTACAAATGCCCGCGCCACACTCATTGCAATCCGCCTATTATCAAACATCATTCGAGCAACAATTTAAGGTACCATAATATTGTGTTCGTACACGTGGGGGTTTGGCGTTACGCCGATGCGGGTGCGGTTACCGCATAACGGCAAATGGAATTCCGAATACTCACCGAAAGACTAACGTTGTCAATCCCGGCACTATAATAGGCTATTCGTAAGGTGCAGTTGTGCGGTGCAGTATTGAGACAAGGATTAGTGGTTTGAGCAGATGGATTATGGTTTCATGCCGGTTGGCCGCCGGCTCATAACTGGCAGGTCGTGGCAGAGATCAGGATGACCGGGCAGTAGCAGTCAGATGGCACCATATGTAGTATAACAGATGTGGGCCGCGGGGATTACCCTCGGGCTCTGGGCGCATGCAAGCATACGAGTATAGGCGTAAAGATATCGAGGATGGTTTACAAGTATTACGCAAATGATATATGCAACAGTGGTACGGGTATATGTGCATGCATAGGTAGGGTTGGGGAATAGATCCTAACATTCCAATCCCTCGCAGAAAATCAAGGCAGGGATCTCAAGGGTTGAGGGGAATTCGGGTAGAGTATTTTCGGGCAACTTCACGGTTGTGTGGGCGGCAAAACAAAGCAGACAAGGCGGGTGTGCGTCGGGCATAGACAATGCGCGTATCAACCCTTTTGAGGTTGCAATAGGGCTCCCAAGAGTTTTGCGAAGAGTCATAGCCTAACAATTTGCACAAGGAATACAAGGGCGGGGCCACGAGCATATTGATCGGTATCATGTTTAATTCTGTGATCAAGAATGTTCTCAACAATGAATTCATTTTGTGGGGAGGGGGGATAAGTCGACCAGGGACACCATCCGGGGAGGGGGGGGGGGGGTATTATGCGAATAGCAGCGGCGTAACTAAGAAATGTGAAACACAGGGTGACACTCCATGGTCGGGGGCAATCAAATGCGGTATGCCTGGTTAGAAATTTTTGGACGATCGGAAACGGGCCGAGGAATCGCTGGCGGAGTGAGCGAACATGTTGGTTGCGTAATGATGAATTATCGGTGAGCAGCCAAAATTACCACCCTCGATAAATTCCTCAGGCCGGGAGCGGCGATTAGCCGAAGCAATTTGGTATGCATCAGCGGGCTTTAAATCTTCGGATATCATGGCATGGGTGTTACGCATTTGTTAGACAATGTTGACATGGTCATTATAATCCAAGGGTTGGGATAATTAGACATCAAGAACAACGGCCCACATGCCACACCGAGCCTCAAAGGGCGAGCGTTCTATAGCGGAATGGTAATTATTGTTGTAGGCAAACTCAGCAAGAGACATGTTTTGAGCCAGTCGTCATGGTTTTGGTGCACAAAAGAGGCAGAAACTGATTAATAGTACGGTGCGTGCGTTCAGTTTGGCCGTCGGTCTCGGCGTGTAACGACGAGCTTATATTCAATTTGGTATCAAGGGAGCGGAACAATTTCTCCCAAAACGCAAACGTGAAGTGGGGATCGCAATCGGAAATAATTATACGACATAATTCATGGTGTCGGAAAATGTTGTCAATAAATAATCGAGTTGAGGAGCGTCAATGTGAATACTACATGGGATAAAATGGGCCTGCTTAGTGAAATTACAATGGCAATTGTATCGAAGCCAGTTTGTAGAGGCAAGCCGGTTGTAAAATCCATCGAAACTATTTCCCAGGGGCGGGAACCTTTAGGCAGTGGTGACGGAGAGCCTATCGGTTTTTGTATCGAGTTCTTAATAATGCATTGGCAAGTCGGGCAAATTTAGCAGTAACGGCGAACAATAACTATTGCGCATGCGTGGCCACCAAAAGGTGCGCGAAATATTGAGGAGTGCGCGTTCGAAATCGGGGCGATCGGCGCCATCATAAAATTCGCCAATAATCAGATGTAATAGTTTAGCGTCGAAAGCGGGGAGGCAGATTTTATCGGCCATCCAATAAAGCTTATCAGTAGAATCAAATCGAACTCCATTAGGCAAGCGGGATCCCGCATAAGTGGGGTCGAATTTGTAATCAGATTTAATGCGGGCAACGAGGGCACGGTTCACTTGTAAGTGGTACATGGTGAATAAGAAATTCTGCATGTGTTCGAGGGTTTCGTCGAGTAATGGTTTGTCTAGCGTTGATAGGTCATAGCACATATCGGGGCGACGAGACAGGGCATTGCCCTCATTCTGAAAGCCTTTGCGGTACAGAATTTCAAGCACTGGTTCACTAGCGCGGGGTATGTGGCCAAGTATCGGGAAACTGTGTGGAACCTCTGTGTGTGGCGGTGGCCTAACCTTGGTTATTGGGTAGGGAGGTGTCGAAGAGTGGCACGATCAGTAATAACTTTGATTTTTGAACTAACTTCTATGTAGCAGCGCCATCCTTTTAGCGCACAAACAAGACCAAGTAGCTCTTGATCATAAGTGGGATATCGGGTGTGGGTTTCCTGAAGCCCCTTGCCTTCAATAGGCAAACGGGCGAAGGTGGTTATCACAGTCTCTTCGCAGAAGTAAAGCGCCAAGGGCGTATTTGGATACATCGGTGAATATAACAAATTCGGAGTCAGGGCCGGCTCGTGGGGACATGAGCACCGGGCCGGAGCAGAGGGCTTGTTTAAGAGCACTGAACGCAACATGTTCACGCTCACTCCATATAAACTTTTGTGGTTTTCTGGCATATGTCATAAAGTGGGGCAGCCATATGGGAGATATTTGTGTACATACCGTGCGTAGATGTTGCAGAAGTCCGTAAACATGTTGTATTTGTTGAACCGTGCGGGGCGCGCGGGGCCCAGTCTCTAACAACCTTAGTTTGATTGTCAAAGGGAACGGGAGCTGTAGCTGCTAACCATATGACCTAAGTATTCGAGTTCGATTCGGGCAGAAAAAAAACACTTAGACAAGGGAAGTCGGATGTCATGTGCAGCTAAGATGCTTAGCGTGGTGTCTAAATGTCGTAAATGGCCGTCGAGGGAATTGTTGAAGATCCGTACATCGTCGATATAGACAAGGATAAACGTGTTTTGTGCGGTTGTATAAAACGTGGCTCATCCAACGTGAAAGTCAGATGGGGCATTCGTAAGGCCAGATGGCATGACCTAAAACAAAAAAACAAATTGACCGAATTGACATTTAAACGAAGTTTTCTGTGTGTCGGAATCTTATATAATCCTAGGTTGGTGGCATCCTAAAACAAGGTCAAGGGCAAAGTAAATGGCAGCTCCAACGAGTATATGCAATAACATGTCGGCATGTGGTCGCAGGGACCTTTGTAGCGGTCATACCCGGACGGGACAGTGGGAGCAAAGGGGACAGTCGGGGGGTTGGGAAGGGGGGGGGGGGGCGGGGGGCAGGGGCGGGGGGGGGGGGGGGGGGGGGGGGAGTGGCCATATGAGATGGGCCAGCGCCGGGACGGATGTACTTGTTGGGCGGGTCGGTATTGGGATCGGCAGGGCTTGGGCGCTTATTGCCACCGTTGTGTTCGATGTCGACGGCCTCGAGGTGGCCCATGACAGTCTCGTAGGTACGAGCTGCTCGTTGGTGCGGCGGGCGGCAGCCTCGAGGGCGTTGACAACCGAGTCGGGGATAGCGGCAAGGATGATGCCGACCATGGTGTACTACGAGTAGCGCTGCTCGCCCGGGATGACGTCGAACGTCCGGCGGATGAGCTGTACAAGCTCGGCGTTGGCCTTACTGGGCATGAGAGGGTCACGGTGGATGTAGACGAAGAAGGAGCCGATGAGTCGCGGGGTTGCGGCGGGTGGTCAGCGGCATGCGGCGGAAGTAGGGAGGGCTGCCGTCAGGGGTTCGAACCAAAGCTCGGCGAAGCCAATGTAAGGTACAGTTGTGCGGTGCAGTATTGTGACAAGGACAAGTGGTTTGAGCAGACGGATTCTGGTTTCGTGCCGGTTGGCCGCCGGCTCATAACTGGCAGGTCGCGGCAGATCGGGCCAGTGGTCACGGATGACCGGGCAGCGGCATTCAGATGGCAACATATGTAGTATTACATATGTGGGCCGCGGTTATTACCCTCGGGCTCTGGGCGCATGCAAGCATACGAATATAGTCGTAAAGATATCGAGGATGGTTTACAAGTATTACGCAAATGATATATGTAACAGTGGTACGGGTATAGGTGCATGCATAGGTAGGGTTGGGGAACATACCCTTACACTATTGCATGCTATGCTCTGGAGTTGCCGACACTTTCTAGGGAGATCATCTCTAGATGACGGGGCGGGCGCGACATGGCCGGGCTTTTGACGAGAACGCGGGCTTGGGTTGACGAAACGAATTGTTAGAACGATGATAGCATGGTTGCTTGACATTACATGAAGTACTAAGAAATCCCGGAACCCGGTGCGGCTCGTACGCTCGCGCCAACTGGCAGAACTTTAATGGAAAGTGCATATAAACGTGTGTCCCCGTAAGAGTTGAGTGGGCCACGACGAAAAAGCGAGATGGGCAGTGGTCCTTTTGAGATCCTCGTAGTATGACCACAATTTCATGTATGGACATGGGAATACTTGTAGAAATTGGGGTGCGAAGTATCCGCGATTTGCCGTTGCGCTACAACGCAAAGCACGTACGATTGAAGAGGTAGGGTTGGAGTACGGTAGGTTGGGTATGGCGTAAGTTCGCAATGCATTATCTAACCTGAGAGACTGATGTTTAACGGCAATTGTGAAATATCGAGTTTTTTATATGGCCTACATGTGGCGATGCGATTGACTGGCGGGTGATTGATTGAAACGATGAAAGGAATGGTGGTGGTGTTCCAGGATGCAAGGTTATTGTTCATGGTGGGCAGGGTATGGCGTAGTGAACTCGCGATGTATTCTAAATGAGAATTCTCGGTTTAACGGCAATTGTGAAATATCGAGTTTTTTATATGGCCTACATGTGGCGATGCGATTGACTGGCGGGCGATTGATTGAAACGATGAAAGGAATGGTGGTGGTGTTCCAGGATGCAAGGTTATTGTTCATGGTGGGCAGGGTATGGCGTAGTGAACTCGCGATGTATTCTAAATGAGAACCCGCTGAACTATGATTGTGAATGTTTGGGACGCTGATCTTGCCTAGATGTGGCGATGTGACTGGCTGGCGGGATTGGTACAATTAAACGAGTGGTGGTGCTAGCATCGCGATGCGCCAAGAAGCAGTGGCGCAGACGGTTATTAGAAGTGTCTCGGTTTCGAAAAGCGAAAGCCGGGCGAGGAGTTAAGATGCCAATGCGCCACCCATTGACGCTGCCCACGATCCCCGCTCACGCTGCCGCTCGTGATGCCCGCTCACGATACTCAATCGCTCACATCGCTCGCGAGGCACGATGCTCACGATGCTAACTCGCTCACAGCTACGCTCACGACGCACGATACGTACGATGGCAACCCGCCCGCTTGCGACTTGCGAATACATAGGAGGCTGCGATATACAGCGTGACGTCGATATCGACGTGCCTTGTCAGGCATCGTTGCATTTGCGTATCGTGGCATCGTTGCGTCGTTGCCTTGCATGCTTACACGATGGTCAAGTTTTTGCTCGTCAAAATTTCGAGAATCGTTGTTTTGACGTGGAGATGCGTAGTCTCGCATAACTGCACGCTATGCAAAGCAACCTGGCAGGATGCCGAAGATTTGTTTTGTCTTCATGGCAAACCTGAAAATGCATGACGATTGAAATTCGAAAAACTGTGTAACATATGAGCCTCGCATGTGTAAGCTTCGTGCCCTGATTATGGGTTAGGTAGGCATGAGGTTGCCTTGAAGAAGTTCTTTGTCTTTAGTTTCGTGCCCTTGGGAAAGGCACGCCGTTGTTGTAATCAGAAGTCAACATCGGCTGTGTGCCATTCGGTAACGCACTCTCTTGACATTCTTGACCCCATCCGGGACACAAGCCGCAACATCTGGGTGTCGTGCCCCCGGATGTCATGCATTAGGTAGTGCACGGGCAGTTTGCACTGGTGTGTTGTCGTTGTGTTGCATATTGTCAGCCAGGAGTGGCTTCGCATGGTACTCATACCTGCCTTAAACTCCATTACGAGCAACATAATGCATTGACAGAAATTTGAATAACACTTTCTCAGCCCACAGTGATTTGCAAGGTACTCATACCTGCCTAATCCTCTCTATGACGAACAACTGCAATCCATTGAAATGATAATTTATTTCGATATATTTCAAATACCTCTATGTAGCTCACAGCCCCAACAGCTATTATGTGCGCTTAACACTTCACAGTTTTTTGCGCGTTGGCACATAGAACACCGCGACCGAAATTTCCTCACCAGTCCTTGCCCTCACCTGTTTGCACGTGGGGTATCAACCTTTCTGGAAACTAAGTATGGCGTCGTTTACCTAGGAAGTGCACGGATTTCCAAACATGCATTGTGGCATAGAAACTTTGCTGAACTACACATGGGAATTTTTATTATGCGCCTCTATATAGAGATATGATACCCCGCCTCTGCTGCGGGCACACCGTCATGACCACATTGAATCCACGTAGCATCAACTCACACGATCTGCACGGCTTTAGCCTAAAATCTGTGGACGTGTAGGAGCTGCAGTCGAACGCGCAGCCATGTTAGACAGTTTTGCCGTGTGGAGCCAGGAACAGCGTACGTCTACAAAGATTGCATGACGGAGGAAATACAAAATGTGCGCGGACAATATGTGGTTCCACTTCTGACTGAAGCATACACCTGAGACCTTACTTGGACACCCTTGAGCGTGCTGCACTACATCGTCCCACATAGATGTTCACAATGAAATGATTAGAACGTTTAATGGTCTATACGTTGGGAATTTGCACGAAAGGTCATCATTGATTCATGCACTTAATGGCAGTTGCAAACGATGGAAGTATAACACATATGACAGTAATGGCCGACATATTCTTCATCGCACACAACGCTTGATAGATGTATTGTACGACATGAATACTATGTACAGAGAATATTTTTCTTACATTGAACGACGAGATATTGCATATTCCGCCGTCTCAGTTGTTTACCACAACATTATAAAAGGCAGTTTACACAAAGCCGATAGTTGTGATCCTCACATGTCATGCAATGAAACGGCGCAAGATTGTTTATCGATGAAATGGTTGCTGCAAGTATAACAAGTATCATAATATTTGCCTCTCCCTCCCTCTTCTTCCCCATACTCTCGTACCGCATTACTAATTTCAGAATCGTTGCCTTTGTATATATGTCGTCACATCGCTGTCTCATTAGCGACAAATTCATAGTTTGACGCGGACATGCACTGTATATACCAAGGTTGGGCTGCATCAGTATCTACTGCACTGCAAGCTGCAGAAACTGCAGCATGCAATCAAGCTACTGCACTGCAGCCTGCGGTACTTCCCAAAAAGGGGCTGCAGTGCGGTTACCCAAAGTGCCCCAAATCTCATTGGATAACGTTTGGATGGCGCCCGCCAATGATAATAAGCCGTATGGCGACGGTTCCGGGGGTTGGAGCGCCGCGAATAGCACCGTACTCGCTCGTACCATCACACGTCGCCGCATCGGGGCATAGAGCGGTAGACCACACACACCAGCCGAACCTATCCTCACTTCACGCTCACCCAGGCACCACTACAAGTCATCCTCCTCTCGTCACTCTTCGTCAACTATATGGAGGGAGAGCAGTCTGCCGCGAAGCAGGGCGCAGCGGCGATGGCGGACGAGGCGATGGCGGAGGACATCACCGCCGCCGCCGCGGCCAGCACTGCAACGGACATGTGCTCCGGATCTAAGCCAAAACACAGCCTGGGTGACTGGCCCGGCGGTGGTTTTGCCGGACTATTTATCGTCGCTGGTTTCCATCATTCCGTGCGCTGCGTATTGATTCCAATTCCCGCCACTTGTGCTGCGTGTAACTACTAGACAAATGCTAAAATCGAAATGTGCGGTCCTAATCCGCGGCCCGTCGCTATTTTAGTAGCACACTACTAACTACAGACAGGTTCCTAGCACCTTCGTCTGTCCGCAGCACAGTGATGTAATAGTTATATCTTTCGCGGATGTGGCGAACGAACGAACGTGATAGTTCACGTTATATCGTTCGGACATTAGGCGAGTGAAGTAAGCAGGTAAGTACAAAGGCACTTACCTTCCAAGCCCCCGCACCGCTAACCGCGCACCCGGCATGGACACAGATATCCGAAACCCGAGGCGGAGATAGCAGTGAGGTTTATAACCATCACCGCCGCCAGAATTCGAACACTGAGCGAACCGCATACGAAGCGAACGACATAACGAGGTACTCGGCTAACCACAATAAAGGCATCGTTCGCGGATGTGGCGATTAGTTATATACTATTGTAATAGTTACATACTATTGCTATAGCAAATATATATACTATTGTAATATACTATTGTTATTATATACTATTATTGTACATATTAATAATAGCTATTATTGTAATAGTTATATACTATTGTAATAGTTATATTTAATTACATGAGGGCTTTCACAAAAGCGCACTACAAACAGAACTAACATCAATAGTACATACTATTGTAATAGTTATATACTATTGCTATAACAAATGCTATAGCGTTCTGGATGGTTCCAGTAGGTTCTAGTACCTACTGCTAGGATACTCCCAAGGCATCGCCCTGTCTAACGCTAGGTGTCATCATCCTCTAGCATGTGACACCATAGCGTACGACAATCGCCGCTGCTGGTACGCAGGTACATACCAGGGTTGTGCCGAACTCAGTTCAGTTCGGGGTAGTTCGGGAGTTCGGGCCGAAACCGAACTGAACCGCCCGAATTCAGTTCGGACTGAACTGCCTCGGAAATCGCCCGAACTGGGGGGTCTCCGAACTACACCGTAACTGAACAGATATGACCCCAACGAGTTACCGCAGCGTCCGTACATGGAGATAAGGTGTTCTACGGTGAGAAATTTGCCGCGCACGCCCCAGAACTCCTCCAGATAAGCCGCCATCCAGATGTTTACCACACAACACTCCCACACTCAAACCTGTACCAGGTCCACTGTCAACCTGATATAGAGTCGCCGCCCATCAGTACTCATCATGAACGCGGCGATGAGGTGGTGGACGACGTAGTCGAGTCGAGGGTCGAGGAGGACGCTGTCGTGGATGAGGAGCTGCATGCCGCCAGCGACGATGCCGGCGCGCAGGCAACCGCCGACGTTACTCCCCTTGCAATGCGGCGGCGCCCCCCTCGCGTGCCTAGCACCGCCGCTTCGCGTGCCCGAAGGCAGCTCACCATGCCTGACTGTGGGGGCAAGGCACTCGATGAGCAGCTCACCCGGCAGCATGAACTTGTGGAGGAGTGGCAGGACACAGCCAACGACACCGCGCGCTTCAACATATGATGCGCCGTATAGATGACCTAGATGGTTGGCCGTAAGGCCGGGAGGGCAAGGGGCGTAGACACCAACATCTATAATATTTTCATTCCCATTACAAGCTTTTGCCTACAACATGTTGCCACTGCATTTTAGCCATTGCACCAGCTAGTTCTAGGCATATTCATACCGCAATTCGGTGGTAGTTCAGCGGCAGTTCGGTGGCAGTTCAGACTGAACTCAGTTCGGTTCGGGCAGTTCGGACAGTTCAGTTGTTCGGTTCAGTCCGAACTGCGGTTCAGTTCAGTCTGAACTGTATTCGGCCGAACTCCCTGAATTCAGTTCGGTCCGAACCGAACTCGGCCAAAGTGAGTTCGGCACAACCCTGGTACATACTGGTTACTCGCACTCCATGTGGGTACTCGTAATACTGTCCTGCACTACTAGTCGCCTGGTAGTCGCTCGTACTGACGCCTCGTCGTCCTCGTACCAGTACTTCGCCTTCACTTGTACTCGGCGCACTCGCAATGCTCATTAATTACGTAAGGGCTTTCACAATGCTCATACTCGTACTTCGCTTGGCTTGTACTCGTTCTCGTCCGCCTCAGTCGCCAGTTCTTCGCTCCTGCGTCGGCTCCCGCAGTACAGCAGTGTAGAGTACATAACAACTAGCCCAGAGCGGCCGTGTCGGCGGAGCAAAATCCGTGAGTGACGAGGATGACTACCTCGCGGTGCCAGAACTACTGCAGAGAGCAAAGTATGGTTACGAGGCCGTTCGACCGGTCAGCCGAGTGCCTGGACTTTTCCCCCTGAGCACCGATCTAACGAACGAGTACCTCAAGCAGGATGACCGGCGTCTGCCGGCCCAGAAGGAGTATCTATGGATGTCGTGCTTCGTCGGCGCCCACATGGCCGCACTTTTCGTGGCTCTTGACGAGTTGCTGCCTTACGTCCCTGCTGCAAATCAGGACTTCACCCCCTACCTCGCGAGAGCTCGGAACCACGCCGAAGCCATCGACAAGGCGTTTCGCTTTCGTTTGGCCTTTCTACGGAGGCTTAATGAGGTCAAGCGTGTGCACGGTGACCAAGGTGTTCTGGACGTGCTGCGAGCTCAGCACTTTCAGCCCGCTTCTGAGCATCTGACACCTGTGGACAACCGAAACTCGGAGATTACCCCGACGCAACTCGTCCTGTGGACCCCGAGGCGTCGCTTTGTTATTATCGTATGAGCCAAATCGAGATCAGTCATCTATCAGGTAACTCCCACCCTGACACTCACCCTATTACCCTTTGACAGCAAACAACGATATACAATAGTAAATCAGCACAACCATATACTTTACTATTCCGCGATTTTTGGGGACCTCATGAGGGACTACGAGCGTCGCGTCTTCGAGGCGACTGTGGCCACCAACGCCAAAGCAACCGCTACTGCTCGGGTGGCGGCAGCAGCTGCAGGTCGCGGACGTGGACGAGGACGTGGCGGTGGACGCGGGCGTGGCCGCGAAGGTGAGCACGAGTGACGGTGTGGGGCGCCTTTCGTCGGAGCTGCTGGAGCTTTGCGAGGCCACCTTTCGGTGACCGCCGCAAAACGCACCCTTGCGGCTCAACGGCGGGATGAGCGCCATGTGTCTGGACCTGACCCCCCCACCTTACAGACTTCATTAAGACCTTCCTCGGTGCGGCGCTTCTTACAGGTACAGCCGAGTGTGGCTCAACCATCCGCACACCTGCACATGGCGGCTCAACCAACCGCCTCCAGTACCATTCCATCACTACGTCCGTCGGTTGGTACACCGCGTGTCACAACTGGTTCGCAACGACCAAGCTTCGCGAGTGTACGTTACGCGCGTGACAGGCGCTACGAGCGCGAACGGCGCGCGGGGCGGGCCTCCTACCTGAACCTAGCCCCGCAAAACCCGTACTGATGGTGCTGCTGCAAACCCGTCCAGCAACTACCGGCCATCCGCTTGGAACCTAACCGCTGCTGCCGAGTACTTTGCAAACAGTAGTCGCACCTCTCGAACTCTGTCGGTAAAACGACGCACTTACGTAATTGACGAGCCCGAAGCTGTCGCTGGAAGCGAAGCTGTCCCTGGGCTGCTTCACTGCGATCTCGACTGCATGATGCTTTTGGCTCAGACGAGCTAGGACAACGGACGCTCGACCTGCTCTCCAGCTTCCTCACCGCTCAGACACTCAAGAGTTACGCCGGCAGACTGTCTTAGTTCGCCGAGTTCTGCCACGACTCCGAGAACATCAGCCCGCTGGAGGCGACCACTGCTACTGTCGCCCGGTACGTTGCCTGGATTGGTGAGCGAGGGCACATTGGAGCTAAGTCACTGCAACCCTACCTGTCTGCAATCAACACGTTCTTCGAGCAGCACAACCTCGACCCAATCGCCAAGGACAACCTACACCTCACTTCGGCAAGGCGTGGGCTAATGATGCGGCAGCGCCGTCTGGAAGCCGCCCCTTTGCGAGTTCCTCTGCCGGCTTCTGTAGCTTACCGCTTCGTCACAAAGGCCGAGATGATTGTGTCTGCTCCCACCCCAGAGTACCAACACGACTTCCGAGCCCTCGTGGCCTCGGTTGTCAACTTCATGTTCTTTGCTAGAGGACTTACTCGCGTCTCCTGCCGAGTGCGGGATGTGCATGTCGACGATTACAACATTACCCTGCAGGTGTACCGCGAGAAAGGCCGCGCTGGCCGACGGGGACCCGACGACCTGCGCGTACTTCTCCTTCCGGTGTCAGAGCACCCCCGTGTCAGTTGCACGTCTCCTGCACCACTTCATCGACACAATACAGTCTGTCCCCCTGGTTACTGTTGCCTTGGCTGAAACAAACTTCTGGGCGGTCACCCCGAGCGAGCAGTCAAAACCTTGGACTGCCGCTACAATGTCGGACTGGATGTCTACAACCGTCCGTCTTGTCAGTGCTGCCCCTCCCGCCGGCACTTCCTAGACCTCACACAGCCTTCGCAAGGGAGCAGCGTCTGCGGCCAACGCCATCGGAGTACCATTGTCCCACATTCGCTACCAAGGCGGTTGGGCCACTAACTCCGACGTCATTTCGGACTACATCGACCCCAACGTTCTTCCTTCACCTGGCGCATGCATGGTTCTTCTTTGGCCACATCGCCCCCCTCCGCCACTTCCAAGTCCAACATGACTCCGCAGCGGTGGCCTTCCCGGTGCCTCCTTCATGACATGGCGCTACCCCTTCTCCGTCAATCCACCGCTCTCTCCGTTCGCTCATAACTGGCAAAACCATACTCAACTTGAAATGATCAAAACTTGTCTATGGGGTTTCCTCCCTTGACCTAACCGATTTTCAGCTAAGTGATGCTCAGTGGTACGGGAACTAGGCACATGTCGTTGCGCCCTTCTTTTGGGTGCAGCACGAGTAGACATAAAAGCAGCCATAACAGCTGAGCCTGCCATCTTCCAGTTTTCGCTGCCTTCCACGCAGCGCCCCCCCCCCTTGACTCCGTTTTCCCTCCACGTTTTTCACTTTACCTTCCTGCCAGTTTCGGCTCTTGGCCGTGAAAAATAGCCTGCGCGACCGTTTTGGCAGAACGAGACTCAACTTAAAATATTCCGAATCCGTGTATATAGGGATATTGTTCATCCCTGCCGCCCATTAGGTTCTCCTTCGTGGCGTAGCCGTAGCGACTATATGCGGCCCGGATGTAAGGCGGATATTATGGAATAGCCCCCTATCAGTAGATTAGTTAATACTATGTACGATGGGTTTTGTATAAGTAAGGATTATGTTGTCCTGGGCGCTAGCTATTATTGACCAGGATTCCTCTGCTGGCGGCTGCCAGACGCCAAGATGCTGGAATGAGAACCGCAACGCACAGCATCCCTCATCAACGCACTGCCACACCACTTTCGCCTCACCAAACCATACATTCTTCCCTCACGAGACCAACGAGTGTGGATACTGCGGAGCCATCCGTGGAGCCTGCAGTGAACGCCGCGAGGGTGGCGTTCCGGTGTCATCGGAAGGGGCTCAGTAGACGACAGCCAGCAGCACGGCAACGGCATCACCCCGCGGCCGTGCCGCCGTCCGCCCCCCTGCTAACCGCCGTAGCGTTGGTGACTCGTCCCAGCTCCCTACCTGTACCGCGCCTATTCAGTCCGTGTCCCATACCGGCGGTCCCGTGGGTGTCACACTTGTAACAATCTGTGCAACCGCACAAGAATTGCCACTGCTCTGCGCCGCTGTTGCGGCGGGGGGGGGGGGGGGGGGGGGGGGGGGGATCTTCCGGCCTGAATTCAGTCTGAATACCTGCATACCTGAACTAAAAGACTTCAGGCTGAATTCAGGGCCTGATTTTAGGGCCTGAATCCAGCTGAAGTCTGTTCAGCTAAATTCAGCTGAATTAAGTTCAGCCTGAACTGAATACCTCCAGGGGGTACGTCAGCGCAACCCTGACAAATACTCACTCAATACTCGCAACAACCACGAGCCGGCTACATTCAAAGGCGGGACACCGACTGGTCTGGTCTGGCAGAGACACGCTCACCAACACACGGCCAGGTGTACGCTACCCGGGTATCTGCCAGCTTACTCCTGCTACCGTAGACAATTCCACGAAAGATGTGTAGAAGCGAAGCGACGGCGACGGGGTCGGCGCCACTGGGTGAGGACAAGGGCTCCCCGCCTTCGGGTACCGCCTCCTCGCCGACGCCCTCCGACAATCTGCACTCGGGCGTCGATGGCCGAGGACGAGAAGCTGGGCCGACCGAGACGCACTCCCAGCGTCTAGAGAGGTACATATCTTCACGGTCGATATTCGAGAAGTACGACATCGGCCCTGTCCTGGGAGTCGGCGTGCAGGGGGTGGTTCGGATGCTGACGGACAAGACGACAGGCGCCACGTTCGCCTGCAAGCAGATTGGCCTCAGCCGCGCCGACAGCCTCAAGCCAGACGAGCAGGCGCGTGCCTGTGGCCTGCGCGAGGTTCTCAGCATGTGCGACATTCGCCACCCGGGCATCCCCGAGCTGAGGGAGTACTACGAAGATAGCCACACGTTGTACATCGTCATGGAGCTGGTCCACGGCACGGACCTCCTGACGTTGCTATCCTCCAGCGGCGGTCCCCTCTCGGAGGACGACGCCCGCTGCGTCCTGCGCCCGCTGTTGGAGGCCGTGGCGTGCCTACACTCCCACGGCGTCGTCCACCGAGACATCAAGCTCGAAAATATTTTGATTACAGACAGAGCGGATGCCGCGACGCCTAGGCTCGTCAAGCTTGTGGACTTCGGGCTCGCGTTCCGCGCCCAGGCGGGCTGCGCGAACCCGCGTCTCGTCCAGCCCTGTGGCACACCAGCGTACGTAGCACCCGAGATGCTGCGCGCCGGTCGTCGCAACTCCGCTGTCAAGGAGTACGGCAAGGAGTGCGACCTGTGGAGCATCGGCGTCCTCATGTTCGGCGTGCTCTCCGGCTACTTGCCCGTTCGACGGCTTCTCGCCGGACGAGCTCTTCGAGAGAATCGAAACCGCCAATTACAACTTCGACGATCCGGCCTGGGATGTGGTTTCCCACGACGCGAAGGAGCTGATCAGGGGGCTGTTGATGCTGGACCCTACAACACGCCTCACTGTCGACGAGGCCTTGCAGAGTCCGTGGTTTCACGATAAGTAATTCTCGGCACCGCGTCCCCGACTGTTTTCGGCGCAACGGAAAGGTCTCGACTCCAGACTGTGGCCACTAAATCACACTACGGCGATCAACATTCCAGCGCTCAAGCGTTGCATAGGACCCCTAAGGAGCACATCCTGCTCGCTGCATATCCGCAGTCTGTACAGAATCACTCGTAGGCGAGCCAATGTAGCTCAGCCACAACATAGAACTGCTGGAACGGCTGTGACAGAACCACTGCTATTTAAATGAAGTTGATAATCGTGCAAGCTTGCGTCCTCGCTCGCGCATCATCGTCACACGTGGGTGGTGTTTTCGTTGGTTATCTTCGGACGTGTACGCGCCTTGGAGACAGCGTCATGTCAGTGTAGCAAAACACATGGACGAGCATAGGTAGTCGGAGCAAACCGCTTCAACCTTGACGTTCGCAGCGAGTTCCTGTTGATGTCATGTTGTCACACCATAATGCCTCCTGCCCGCCGAAAGCCGAGCCTCAGTCATCAGGACATGAGTAAACAGACGCAGTCCATTCGGAGCCCACCTGGCACCACGAGCCTCAACTCCCGCCCGTGTCAATCGGCAATGTTACATCTGTCCCGTGTAATATTTCAGGCAGATGTGCACTTTACTCCCAGAAGCACGACTGCTGCCCCTCACTCGACACCCCCTGCTGCGTCATCGAGCATGTCGTCCACCTCGCTGCGCATCAGCAGCCTCTTTCTCATGCAGGAAGTGCCCCCCCAACCCCCCCCCCCCCCTCCCGCCCCTTCGATGCCATTAGGTACGTGCAGGCTCTATTACTCGCTTTGCATCTTCTCCAGGCTTTGCTGGGAGGATTCACCCGCCAATGGGTATATTTGTACCGGTCCAACTGGGGTCAGCGTCTTCGTCTTCGGCAATCAGACAGGCCCCGGCATCCTTGTTGGCACTCGCATATAGAGTAGCCCAGTGACCTCGCTGCCCTGGCATTGCGTGCCTGACCCCGGGAGCGCCATTCGGCTGCGCCAGCCGCCGCGTCAGCCCTTAGACATGAGGCGGGCCGGATGCCTCCGGCAGGACGCCCAGCGGCGCAAGCAGCTCCTCCAGGGCGGCGGTGCGCTGCGCGGCGGAGGGCAGCGCCAGCCACTCGCGCGCGGGCAGCACCACGACGTGTAGCCAGGCGCGCGTTAGCGCGCGGTCCCGCAGCACCCTGCTCCCCAGCGGCTGCGCCGGGTCGTTGGCGGCGTAGTACCACGGCTCATCCACCTGCAATGCCACCGGGGGGCCCGCGGCCCGCGGCAACAGCAGGTCCACCGTGCGACCGTCCGGCATGGGGGCGCCCACGCGGTGCTCCACCCCCAGCAGCCGCAGCGCCACCGCCACTTCCTGCAGGGCGAGCGTAATGCCTCAGCGTCTAGGAACCCCCGGACCGCCTGCCCCTTGCATGCCCAACATGCGCTCCCCACATGAGTCCCAACATGAGTCCCCACCTTTTGAGCGCGAGACGGCAGCGGCGCCGTCTTGACCTTGGCGTTCCATGAGGCTCGCAGCAGCAGCTGCTCCATCTCGGGCGTCAGCGCCACCGCACCCGCGACTGCCGACACCTCCTTGTACGCTTGCCAAACCTGCAACTCAGGGACCATGGGGAGGAGGAGGGGGGGGGGGGGGGGGGGGGGGGGGGGCATTTCAGACAGCCGTCAGCCCCCACTGAGCATACAACGGAATTACAGCAAAAACAAACTGCTCCGAAACCATGCCACTCAGGTCTTTATGCCAGTGGCTTGTAATGCCATCTCAAGGGCGTGATTTTGCGGGTTGCCACGCCCTGGTTTCGGAGCATTCTGGCTGAACAGCGCACCGAAACAATACCGGTGGGGCAACGGGGGGCAAAGCTCCGTACCGCCCTCAGCTCCCTCGGGTTGGCCTCGCTCAGCCGGCGCGCAAAGAGCTCCGCCAGGCGCGAAAACAGCTGTGCCGAGTCCCATGGCATGGAGGACGGAGCCCACGGGAACAGGGGGGGACGGGGGAGAGGGAGTCTTAGGTCGCAGTCCAGTCTCACAATTGGGCGGCAGTACCATAATTTGATTGGGTTTACGGGTCACAAAACTAATGAATGTCTTTGCACCATTGAGTCAAGATATCCAGGCAGGTTGTGTGCTGTGTTCTGATAGACTTCCAGACATGTATGGCTTTTCTCGGTTCGCGGGGGCTGGGGGGGTTCAAGCACAGTCATATACAGCGACCCCGGAGCGCGGAGACGGTATGCACAGGCTCCCCACGTCCCTCCCCCTCCCGGGCCTGCCCACCCACCTCTGGCGTGAGCAGTTCCAACACCGCCGCCGCCCACATGCTCTGGGAGACCACGCTGGGCTCGGGCGCCTCCCGGCGGGCAAGCTCCTGCAGCATGGCGGCTAGCACCTCGCGCTGCCCGTCGAAATGGAGCTGCGCGCAGGACCAGAGCACCATGGAGAGCGACATGTCGCTGAAGTCGCTCAGCTCGCGCGCGGAGGCGGGCTGCAGGATGGCCTCCAGTGTGGCGCGCCCCGGGTTGTGCCGTAGGCGGGCCAGGGCGTACAAAGTGTTGCCCAGCGCCTGCCAGGCAGGGCGGCGCAGCATCAATGGGCTCAGCCCCCGCAATGGTGCTCCTGCTCCCCTCGTTGTATCGCCTGCTCCCCTCTCTCTATATATCATATTAGTAGAGATATAATATCCTACTGTATAATATCCTGCTGTATATACACATACACATATACATACACATAATATATCACATACAAAATTTAACATACATATTATTATACATATATATACCTACATCTAGATGAACATATACATATGCATATACCACATACATACACATATACATATACATATATACATGCACATTTACATGCACATATATCACATAAATACACATACACATATACGACATACATACACATGTACGTATGTACATACACATGTACATATATACATATACATATACATATACATATACATATACATATACATATACATATAGATCATATACATATACATATACATATACATATACATATAGATATACATATACATATACATATACATATACATATACATATACATATACATATACATATACATTATACATATACATATACATATACATATACATACATTACATTTACATTTAAACATATACATATACATATACATATACATATACATATACAATACATATACATATACATATACAATATACATATACATATACATATACATATACATATACATATACATATACATATACATATACATATACATATACATTTACATTTACATGCACATTTACATTTACATTTACATGCACATTTACATGCACATTTACATGCACATATATCACATAAATACACATACACATACACATATAGATACATATACATATACATATACATATACATATACATATACATATACATATACATATAGATACATATACATATACATATACATATACATATACATATACATATACATATACATATACATATACATATACATATACATATACATATACATATACATATACATATACATATACATATACATATACATATACATATACATATACATATACATATACATATACATATACATATACATATACATATACATATACATATACATATACATATACATATACATATACATATACATATACATATAGACATATACATATACATACACCTATACATGCACCTATACATATACATACACATGCACGTGTCCATGTACACGATGCTTTGAGGCGGCGCAGCCTCTCACCAGCGGCCCAAACGCCTGCGCATTGGTCGCCGTGGTCGCTCCCACTGCAGCCGCGAGCGTCGCCCCGCTCCCCATGCCGCCCGCCGGTATCGACGCCCTGCCGAGGTTCACGGGCGAGGGGCGGAGTACGCAGCGTCAAGGCACAGTCAGCAACGCAAGGACCACCGCAGCTGCGGGCGAACTGCTCGGAAGCTGCTAGGCCACCACAGCGGTATCCAGGCGGTTGAGATGCTGCAAAATCAATTGTATACACCGCACCATTTAATTTCGGTCCAAAAAGTGGTGAGGTGTTTTGTGGCATGCAGTTCAATTATCCGTCCTGTTTTCGTGCTGTATACTGACATATTTCAAGGCAAACATAGCCCCCCCCCCCCCCCCCCCTTCTCCCTCTCTCTCTCTCTCTCTCTCTCTCTCTCTCTCTCTCTCGTTTGACGTCCACAAACAACATACACGGTGATCGGAGCACTGCGGATAAGACCCCGCACAGCCTGCCAGAGGTCAAATGCAGACAGCACTACAGTGGAGCTATGACAAATGCTCGTATAGGTTCTTGCATGCAAGCCCAGTTTGAGGCTTGTGGAAAAGGGTTGTTGCGGGTGAGTCGGCGCCCATACAGCAAACCCGGTGTGGCGTGGGTACAGTGCACCACCAGCTCCAAGATTGGGCGCGCAGGAAACCCTCCCGTTAGTATTGTTTCTGGGGCTTGCCGGGGGGGGGGGGGGGGGGGGGGGGGGGGCGTGCTCACCTCTCTGCCCCGCCGCGGCCCTCGCGGGCGGCGGCGATGGGCGCGAGCACCGCAAACGCCATTAGCACCTGTGACACCTCCAGCGGCTTGAGCGCCCGCAGCTTGGTGAGCGCGTGCGCCTCCAGTTCCGCCAGCAGGCGCGGCAGCCCCGGCGGCATCGGCACGCCGTGCTTGGCCATCGTGGCAAGCGCCCACGCCAGGTTGGCGAGCTCCTGCGGGCGGAAGTCGCGCAGGCGCGGCGCGGCAAACGCGGCGATGTGGTGCAGCAGCTGCTCGCTGGGCGCGCGGCGCAGCGTGGCGAGCGCCCACGCCAGGTTGGCCACCTCCTGCGGGTTAAAGCGACCGCCACGGTGTGGCGCTCCCGGGCGGCCGGGGAAGGCGCCCGGAAGCGGCATCGTGGGCCCGCCCGGCCCGCCCGGCGGCGGCTGCCGTCGCAGCAGTGACAGCGCGCGGCGCTCCAGCCCGTCCAGCGTCTCCGCGGCGCCGGCCAGCTCCAGGCGCGCCAGCGCCCAGGCGGTGTTGGCCACCCCCTGCGAGCTCAGCCCGCCCAGCGAGTCGTCCACCGCCTCCAGCAGAGCCTCCAGCACCTCCGGCGGCGGCCGCCGGCCCAGCGTGCCGTACGCCCACGCCACATTGGCCACGTGCCGCGCGCTGAGATCGCCCAGATGGTATGGCAGCACCTCCTCCAGGTCCTCCAGCAGCGCCACGTGCTCCATGCCCAGCTTGGCGACGCCCCACAGCACGGTCGCCACGCCCACGCCGTCCATGTCCTCCACGTGCGCGCGCGCCAGCTCCAGCAGCCGCTCCGCCAGGATGCGCTCCGCCATCGACTGCGGCTTCACGTAAGGCAGGATCTATGGAGCGCGCACGGAGGGTTGAGGCATAGCATAGCATGGCATCGTTGGTTCACAGCCGCGTCCCCCAACGCAAGCCGCAACGACAATAAATAAGATAAACAAAACGTAAAATGCAAGTATATAATAATAAGCAGAACAGCGGGAAAACTCGGTCGTCTGTCAGCAGGCGGGGCGGAGGTAAGGCCGCGCCCGCAGGGCGCTGCTCGCCTTTGGCAGGCGGGTGATGGCGGAGGTGATGTGGAAAAAGTTGAAGCCGGCGTCGGCCGCCCAGGTGTCCAGCAGGCCGGCGAGCTCCATAGCGTCGCGCGCGCGGCTTATCCGCCCCGACAGCACCACCGCGCCGGCGTCCCGCCCGCCGGGCGCCGCGTAGTGCTCCGCCGACACCGCGCCGCGCGGAGAGGCGCACAGCGCGCGCCAGCCGCAGGCGCGCCAGGCAGCTCGAGACGCCGGCGGGGCGGCCGCCGCAAGGGTGACGACCGCGGCGGCGGCCGCGGTGCTGGTGGTGCTGATGCTGGTGGCGGTGCCCGCCGCGGCGGCGGCGGAGGCGGAGGCAGCCGCCCGCAGAAGGCCGCGCCGCATCATACTGCCACCTCCGTCCACACCGCACGAGCCGTGTGGCACCACTGCTACCTATCGCTATCGCCCGCTGAATGTGGCTCTGCGGGAGGTTATGGTGCTGTGGCAGGTATCACTGTCGCGAGTCGCCGTCGTCGCCTGGCGGCGGCGCGTCTTCGCGGACGACGAAACCGTCGTCGTAGTGTCGTCGTCGTCCGCAGCGCGACCAGTTTCGTCGTCAGCAGCGCGCGCCCGCGCGGTGCCGCCGCCATGGTTTCGGAGCATGCTTTATCAAACAAAGCAGTGCTGCATGATTTCGAAGCAACATCCGTGCAACATCCGGGTCGTCTGCTGGGTTACCAAGTACTATATCCTTACTGATGGTCCTGGCGGCTGCAATTATTATTCATAATCGGCTTTACTGGTATCCCTACAATCCTTAGTGGCAGCAGCAGCAGCAGCAGCAGTGTTTTCATGGCAGTGTTTTGATACGGCGATCCAACAGTGTTGAGATTTCTGTCACTGGCTACTAACTATTCTTGCAGAGTGCTTCGGCAACTTGTTTGTTGACTCTAATGGAGCGTCGCCCACCCAGAGCTTTCCGTAACTAAATCGCTGCCGCCTAAACGGCCGTCGTAGAGACGCTGCAAGGATTTCACTGTTGCCAGTCCTATCCCGGGGACGAAAAAAAAAGCAGCAGCAGCAGCAGCAGCAGCAGAATCGTCACTCAGAATTATTTATTTGCGTTGAGGCGCGCTTACTACATATACATGCTAAAGTCAAACAAAATACGTTAACATCGCCAGTGATGCTGATGTAATCTAACTGTTCCATCATCAGTCTTAGGTTAGTTCCATCATCAATTATAATTAATCGCCGACGAACTCCCGCATAGCGTAACATGTGATCCTTAATAAATCCGTTGCAGTATCAGCTCCGGGCCGCGCACCACGTCGCTACGTGTTGCTGCTCTACTACTGTTTCATATATCGATAGCGTCCACTGAGCGAGTAGTGTGACTCCGCGGGAAGGTCGGGTAGTGCCGCATCAGATGTCGCCGCGAGCGGCTGTCGTTTATCGCCTGGCGGCAGCGGCAGTGATGCGGCACGCCTTCGCGGAAACCGTTTGTCAGCACCGCGACGAGCGTCGTCGTCAGCACGCGCCCCCCGCTTGCCCGTCCATGCGGTTTCGGAGTTAATTTATTAAAGTGCGAATGGTTTCGGAGCAAGTAGAATTTATAAATCCGCGAATTCGGCGCCGGCGGGGCGTGGATCGTCTGTGGCAACTCGTCGTCGTTGACGCGCTTTACATATAAAACAACGCGTTGAAAATCAGTTGTTTCACACTCCTGATGTATACCGTAGTTGCATACGCGCCGCAGTAGCATACCCATCGTTGTACCAACTCAGTCTGTGCCGCACAGGACGCTCTGCGTAGCTCGTCTACTCCACTGGTAGTAACGCCCGCTGACGGTGAAGGCGCGAAGCCAGCAAGCGCGGTGAATGGGCGGGATTGTCGCGGGTGCCACAGGTATCGCCGCAGCCGTTGTGGCGATGTCGCCTATCCACAAACACCGCCTCCGCAACGCCGCGTCAGCAGCGCTGCGAGCTAATAGTTTGTCTGCAGCGCGCTGCCGGATGCCCCGCTGCCAACTCGACCCCCCCCCCTTTTAGCATTGGCTACATTCGATGTATTGACAGTGCTGACACTATCCCCCGTAGGGGATGGTGCTGTTCCCCAGTGGCCTATTCGGTGAGGCTGCTGTCACAGTGCGCGCCGAAGCATATTCTTCATCTTACAAGCAACAGTGATAACCCGACGGCGCGCGCGGTGCCGCACACGCCCATGTGGCTGTACCGCGCCGCCGACGGCGCTGTCGTGCTGAATAAGCACCATCAGCGACCAGGCGCGTGACTGCACGAAAAGGTCGGACGCGTCAGAGATATACCGCAATGCGGTGAGCGGCTGCCGTCCCCTGAAACTGCTACTGTGTCAGTAGCAGCAGCGCGCCATCAGCTGCTCAGCATCGTCCCACATTAGTGGCGCATATTATTTCGGAACTTGCGCTGTATCCGTAGCGTTGTAATCGTGCCGGATGAGCACCGCATACAAAATAATAGATGATTGACAAGCAACTCTAGATGGATGATCTTTAAGACTTCTTGGTGACTACCACGACAACTTCCTGCTGTTTCACATCATCAGTTCACAGGGCTGAGGCCAAAGATAACCATCCATGTGCAAGAGATGAGCAGACAGCGTACTACAGTTTATACTATAGTATGTACTCTATGTTGACATATACTCCCCATACCACCATCCATACCGTCCAGCGGTGTAGTGGGTTTATATTTATAGCATGTATATTTACACGTACAGCATACACTAGTGGTAGGATCCAGCAGGACGGATAGCTTGTCTCATGGAAATGTATGTGCGGATTATATAGTAACTACAGTCCCCAATGTATACTTGAATATGTTTCTACTGCGACATGTGCTGTGGGGGAAGTGCAGCAGGCATGGTGGTGTTGCCCCAGATGATAACATATTCTTATCCCATTTATTCATATCCTGGAACACTGTACATAAATGTTGAATATGTGTATATGTGTGAGTGTTCACTGTGCTGTCACTATGGCTTTATGCGCCGCATCACATCCAGGTCTGGCATCGTTTTATCTATGCAATATCGATGCGCAGTGAGCTGTCATGTCATGCTTGGGCGGGCCGGGCACCAACCCATCCTTTGCATCACTTCTTTTTACACTTTTTCTCTCAAAGTGTACACCCACCCCCTAACTTCGACCCCGATCTACATGTGCCTACAGCCCGTCACGCGCGCAGCCCCCCCCTCCCGACGCTGTAAGGCGAACGCCGCCTCACTCGATGTGGAACACGCGCGTCTCCTCCGACGCGCTCCGCGCCATGTCGGAGGTGCCCTGCAGCTTGTGCGTGATGGTGACGCGCATCAGGCGGTGGTTCTCCTTCTTGCGCTCGATGAGCAGCTTGAGGCGCAGCGAGTCGCCCTGCGCCGCCTCAATCTCGGGGTGCATGAAGAAGGTCTGCTGCCCCCAATGCGTGGCGCCCGTGGCGTCCGGCCCCGTCGTCAGCAGCACCTCCTCGTCCGCCGGGTTCTCCTCCGAGCCGCGGAACTGCGCGCCACACGCCGCAGCAGCCAGGGTCAGCAAGAGAGCTCGTCGTGACAGCGACAGCGTGCGTGTCGGCCGGCGGCAAGACGAGCGCAAGAGGAAAGTTGAGCAGGCGTGTTTGTCGTGCATTCATGCTAGGGTGTTGTTTTTATTAGGGTCGGGGTTATTCGTTTAATACCTCAACTCCCCAGGGGTGTGGTGAGCATGGTTCTGAGGTATGGTGGGTTGGGGGGTTGGAGGGCTAGTCGTGGGTGGGTCGGGCAGATTTGAGGTTACAATTGGCACACTTGAGGTATGTTGGGTGCATTTGAGGCCCACTGGTGAATTACTAGAGATTTGTCGTTCTTAGGGTTTGGGTTCATGGGGTGTAAGAGTCTCCTGGTGGGCATTGGGTGCCGGGAATGGAGATCGGGGCGGGGAGAGGACAGAGGCCGCTGGGACCCGGGGGGGGGGGGGGGGGGGGGGTGACGGCGCGAGGTGGATTGACTCGAGGGGGGGAGACGCGGGACCTGCATTGGAGGTATACGGAAAACGAGGGCTTTGTTGCTGTTGTTGGTTTCGCTAGGGTGTGGGCTCATCGGGACGAGGAGGTCCTCCGCAGTTGGGCGTGGCAAATCTGGCCACGGGTGGGGGTTGGGTGGGTGCATCGGCACCCACACGCAGGGCCGGGGAAGGGGGCGCACACCTGCACGTCAAACCAGGAGCACAGGCCCTGGATTGGGCCCGACTCCAGGATAGGCAGGGTGCACGACGCCGTCAGCGAGTTCTGCAGGGGGGGGGCGGGGCAGGAAGAACGGGTCAGCGGTGGCCATCACGGGGCGGCAGCGCAGTGTCCCCCCCCCCCCCCCCCCACCGGGGTGCGCTGCAGAAGACTAGTCATGGATTAGCTTGCGAAGCTGGCCGCGGGTGCATACGGCGGGTTGTGCGTAGCATTATGACATGGCCCAACTGTGTTTAACTGAATTCCGCCGACTTAATTGAGTCAGGTGACCCTCAGAATTCACATAAATTGTGCGGGTGACGTCAGTATACCGACTCAAGTGAGGACCCCCTTTGAGCATGCCAGTCAGAAGCGCCAATTTCGACGTAGAGAAGTAAAGTTCGACGTAGAAAAGGCAACAAAATCTATCCCGTATGTATGCCATGAACAGGAAACCTGCAAAGTTGACGCGAATTGTCGGCAGTCCACGCAAGTTTGCCGCTGAAGCGCGCTTCATCCCCCACGGGAGCGACAAACAAAACTTTAGGTTGAGCGGGACTTCACTCAAGCCGACGTGACTACTAAGCGAAGGGTAGGTTCATGACTCACCGCAGGATGAGCAAAGCTCGGCCGGCCTTTCATCAAATAAATACGCCCCTTCACATGGACCCTTCACGACCAACCCTGGTGCATACCCCCTCCCCCCGGCGGCCAACCCTTCCCGCCCTGCGTTAATCGGTGTGTCCCGGACCGTCCTTACTTTGTCACTGTGATCAGGCCTTTATCGCGGGAAGTAGGCCATAACTGGCAGCAACGATGGGCCGAGGCTGCCTGGAGGGGTGAAAGGAGGGGGGGGGGGGGGGGGGGGGGGGGCTGCGTGTCTGGTCACCATGAGGAAAAAACATGGATGCTCAGGTGCCGGTTTGACACGAGGGCGGGAGAGTGTGGCCGCCGGAGGAGGGGAAGCGGGAAGGGAGACAGTGGGGGATGAGGCTGAGCGCCAGTGCCGCGTCAAGATGGGTCCTGCCGGCGGTGCCAGCGGTAGCGCAGTCCATGACCCGGTCAGCGGCGATCCTCCAGCACTCCCACACCGACCCATGAACCCCCCCCCCCCCCCCCCCCCCCACAACCCCACCCTTTGCTCCTTTTGCGCCTGATCGCCACGATATCAAGAGTTCCCGGCTCGTCATGGCGGGAAGGGAGGGGTCTTGGGGGGTAAAAGTGAGGGGGGGCGGGGGCAGCACCTGGATGTCGGCGATCTGCACTTTGTTGAGGTCAAACTCCTTGAAGCACACCGGCTGGCCAACCATCTGTGAGGGGTGCACGTCCTGCACGAGTGGAAAAAGGGGGGTGTGGGGGGGGGGGGGGAAGTCAGCGCGGTGGAGGGGGGGGGGGGGGGGGCTATGGGCTGGTCTAACTTCAGCTGAATGTCTTCTGAAATCAATTGAAGTCAGCCCTCCGTGAGACCAGAATTCAGTGCTTGAGACACGACGGGGAAGGGGCCGGATGCGCAGGCCCTGGGCCCCCCCACCCCCCCCCGCACCCCCCTTTCATCATCTTGATTCATCTTGATTGCCCTGTGCGGCCCAAGGCACCCCTCCACGCTGCCCGGGCTGCCCTGCTCTGCCGGGCGCCCCGTAGTGGTGCACACCTGCCAGGCGGTGGCGTCGATGTAGTAGTCGCGCTGCTCCTGGTCGTACGCGCTGCCCAGGCAGGACAGATCCACGCCGTAGTTCTGCATCATATCCGACTCGAACTCGCCCCAGCCCTCCAGTAGGTTCTGCGCGCCAGCCAGCCAGCAAATCAGGGTGGGCGCACTAAGCAAGCCAGACAGGGACGAGGGGAAAGGGGGCAGCGGGGCAGCGGCTCCGTGAGATGTACCAGGGTCAGGCAATAGGCATGGTGGTGGTGGGGATGGTGGTGGGGATGGGGAAGGAGGGAGCCAGGGTGTGGCGGGTGGGAGTGTCTCTCTTGGGGGAATGATGGCCAGCAACATTGGCGCAGGAAGAGGGTGGGGGGTGAGGGGTGGTGGTTGGGGGGGGGGGGGGGGGGGGGGGGAGAGGGAGGGGGCTGACGCACGTGGTACTCCCCGCGGCGCTGCTGCGCCGTGTTGGTGCGGATTGGGGCATAGTACATGCGCGCGTGGGAGGGGTACATCGCGCCTGCGCCGGAGGGGGGTGGGGGGGGAGGAGTGGCAACACCATCATTCCCATATCGGTTGCGGCACATGCATACACATACACACACGCATATACAGCACACAGGTGCCACTGCTGATGCCGCCTGTTCTTGGGCGAGCATCGTCATCTGGGAGTGAACATCAAGGTGGGGCGCATCGCATCGGGCGCCGCACCGCCGGGCTTCATAAACTTGTCGCGCGCCAGGAGGACGCTGTCCAGCATGGACTCGCGCAGCAGGTAGTAGCCCATCCACTCGCTGATGATGATGTCTACCTTCTCCGGGATCTGTACCGACTCCACCATGCCCTGGATCACGGTGATTACGTCCGAGAGCTGCGCCGGGGGAGGGGGGCAGCGATGGGTGTCAGGCACGGCGGCTGACGGGTTGCGGGTGGGGCGGGGCATTCGTGAACTTCACCTGTCTAAACGAAATACAAGCTACACATTGAAAGAAGGATGTAAGCCAATAATTAAATATAAGATTCATTTTTTACGAAAGACCCTCAGTCCGACGGAAGCGCCGCAGGACAGGGGATGGTTGGGGGGGGGGGGGGGGGGGCGGGGGGCGCACCCCGTTCTTCTCGACGACCTGGCGCGCAAACTTGGCCATGTCGGTGGCCTCAACTGCGTACACCTTCTTTGCGCCGGCCTTCGCGGCGAAGATGGCGAGGATGCCGCTGCCGGTGCCGACGTCCAGCACCACCTTCCCCTCGAACTGCGCCCGGTTCTGCATCACCGAGTTGAAGTAGGCGCCGGTGCGCTTGTGATCCTCCAGCATGTCCTTCTGTGAGAGGCGTGGGGGGAAATAGGGCGCACGCCTGAGCCGGTCGATGCGAGGGCCGAAAGAGGCCGCGCGCCGAGTTGAGCTGTTTGTTTATTTTCTGTTCACTAGGTGGGGGGGGGGGGGGGGGGGGGAGCTCGCCTGGTGGTAGATGAAGGCATACGTGCAAAAGTAGTTGGCGAAGTCCTGCCCCTCTGGCGCTTCCCCCGCAAGATCCGGGTTAGCATTGTGCGCTGGGGCGGCCATGATGGCGACGGTGCGCCGGGCCGACGGCAGCGCGCGCTGGGCGCGACGAGGCGGCGGCGGCGGCGGCGGGCGCGCCGGGGCGAGCGAGGCGGCGACGGACGGGGATGTCACGGCTGCACGCGCGCGAGCCAGCAGCCAACTTGGCATCAAGGAGTTTTACAAATGAAAATGCGGTTGCGCTTGGGATTGCAGGGTATGACCGGGGACCGGGTGCGTGAGATCGCGGTCGTTCCTGTCGCTGTTTGAGGTGGGGGTTGAGCGCTCTGCCGGCTCTTTCGGGCATTGCTATAACGTCAGTACCGATGACGGCCGACGCCGCCGCCGAGACCCGGCGCGACCGAGATCGGCGCTGGCGACGACGACGACCACCAGTACCAGGGGTTACCCCTGCCAGTACCACACAGTGACACAACCACCCCCGATTATATGTAAACGGTAGTACTTGCCTTCATCATTCTGTATTAATTAGTATACATTAAATATTCCCGCGTGTCACACTCGCGGACTGTATAAATAGTTAAATATAGTCGCTATAGAGGACCTTTCTGATTGTCCTTTTGTTTTGGTGATTTCACAGTTGAGTCTAGTTTTGCCAAAAAGGTCGCGCAGGCTAGTTTACACGGTCAAGAGCCGAAATTGGCAGGATGGTTTAGCGAAAGCGTGGAGGGAAAACGGAGTCAGGGGGGGGGGGGGGGGCGCTGCGTGGAACGCAGCGAAAACTGGAAGATGGCAGGCTCAGCTGTTCTAGCTGCTTTTATATCTACTCGTGCTGCACCCAAAAAGGGCGCAACAACAGATGCCTAGTTCCCGTACCACTGAGCAGCACTTGTTGCTGAAAAGCGGTTAGGTCAAGGGAGGAAACCCCATAAACTAGTTTAAAACATTTCAAAGTTGAGTCTGGTTTTGCCAGTCTTGAGCGAACGGAGAGAGCGGTGGATTGACGGAGAAGAGGTAGCGCCAAGTCATGAAGGAGGCACTGGGAAGGCCACCGCTGCGGAGTCATGTTGGACTTGGAAGTGGCGGAGGGGGGCGATGTGTCCAAAGAAGAACCATGCGCCAGGTGAAGGAAGAACGTTGGGGTCGATGTAGTCCAGAACGACGTCAGAGTTAGTGGCCCAACCGCCTTGGTAGCGAATGTGGGACAATGGCACTCCGATGGCGTTAGCTGCAGAAGCTGCGCCCTTGCGAAGACTGTGTGAAGTCCAGGAAGTGCCAGCAGGGGGGCAGCGTTGACTAGACTGATGGCTGCAGACAGCCAGTCTGACATTGTAGCCGCAGTCCAAGGTTTTGACTGCTCGGCCGCAGTGACAGCCCAGAAGTTTGATGTAGCCAAGTCAACAGTAACCAGGGGGACAGATTGGACGTTGTCGATGAAGTGGTGCAGGAGACGTGCCACTCGAGGGTGCTCGGACACCGGAAGGAGAAGTACGCGAAGGTCGTCGGGTCCCGTCGGCCAGCGCGACCCTTCTCGCGGTACACTTGCAGGGTGATGTTGTAGTCGTCGACATGCACGTCTCGCACTCGACAGGAAACGCCAGTAAGGCCCCTGGCAAAGAACATAAAGTTGACAACCGAGGCCAGGAGGGCCCGGAAGTTGTGGTGGTACTCTGGGTAGGGAGCAGACACAATCAGCTCGGCCTTTGTGACGAAGCGGTAAGCTACATCCGCAGGCAGAGGGACACGCAAAGGGGCAGCGTCCAGTCGGCGCTGACGCAGCATCAGCCCACGCCTTGCTGAAGTTAAGTGCAGGCTGTCCTTGGCGATTGGGTCGAGGTTGTGCAGCTCGAAGAACGTGTTGATCGCAGACAGGTAAGGTTGCAGTGACTTAGCGGCGATGTGCCCCCGCTCGCCGATCCAGGCAACGTACCGAACGACAGTCGCAGTAGTCGCCTCCAGCGGGCTGATGTTCTCGGAGTCGTGACAGAACTCCGCGAACTGAGACAGCCGGCCGGCATAGCTCTTGAGTGTCTGAGCGCTGAGGGAGCTGGAGAGTAGGTCGAGCGTCCGCTGGTCCAGCTCGTCTGAGCCGAACGCGTCCTGCAGCCGAGCTCGCAATGAAGCAGCCCAGGGAGCGACAGCTTCGGGCTCGTCAATTACGTAAGTGCGTCGTTTTACTGACAGAGTTCCACCGGTACGACTATTGTTCGCAAAGTACTCGGCAGCAACAGTTAGGTTCCCGGCGGTTGGCCGGTAGCTGCTGGACGGGTTTGCAGTAGCATCGGTACGGGTTTGCGGGGCTAGGTTCAGGTAAGAGGGCCGCCCTGCGCGCCCTTCGCGCTCGTAGCGCCTGTCTCGCGCGTAACGTACCCGCGCGAAACTTGGTCGTTGCGAACCAGTTGTAACACGTAGTGTAACAACCGACGGACGCAGTGGTGGAATGGTACGGGAGGCGGTTAGTTGAGCCGCCATGTGCAGGTGTGCGGATGGTTGAGCCGCACTCGGCGGTATCTGTGAGAAGCGCCGCACCGAGGAAGGTCTAAAGGAAGTCTGTAAGGTGGGGGGGTCAGGCCCTAACACGGGGCGCTCATCTCGCCGTTGAGCTGCAAGGGTGCGTCTTGCGGCGGTCACCGAAAGGTGGCCCCGCAAAGCTCCAGCAGCTCCGACGAAAGGCGCCCCACACCGTCAATCGTGCTCACCTTCGCGGCCACGCCCACGTCCACCACCACGTCCTCGCCCACGCCCGCGACCGGCAGCTGCAGCCACCACTCGAGCAGTAGCGGTTGCTTTCGCGCTGCTGGCAACGGTCGCCTCGAAGACACGGCGCTCGTAGTCCCGCATGAGGTCCCCAAAGATCGCGGAACCTAGATGCTCCGAAGCAGGCTGAAAATGGTGGGCTCGCAGCACATCCAGAACACCTTGGTCACCGTGGACACGCTTGATCTCATTTAGCCTCCGCAGGAAGGCCAAACGAAACCGAAACGCCTTGTCGATGGCCTCGGCGTGGTTCCGAGCTCTCGCGAGGTAGGGGGTGAAGTCCAGGTTGGTGGCAGGGACGTAGGGCAGTAGCTCGTCCAGAGCCACAAAAAGCGCGGCCATGTGGGCCCCGAAACACGACATCCACAAATACTCCTCCTGGGCCGGCAGACGCCGGTCATCCTGCTTGAGGTACTCGTTCGTTAGGTCGGTGCTCAAGGGAAAGAGTCCAGGCACTCGGCTGACCGGTCGAACGGCCTCATAACCAGACTCTGCTCTCTGCAGTAATTCTGGCACCGCGAGGTAGTCATCCTCGGCACTCACGGATTTTGCTCCGACACGGCCGCTCTGGGCTAGCTCTAGCAAGTCGGGGCGCTCTGCGGCTCCCCCGCTGCCTGTCGGCTGTCCCGCGATGCGCTGCCCGGAGCGAGAGCCATGTACCTTCTCCATCAACAACACGCTCACGAGCCGTCAATTGAGCTACAGCCGTAGCCAATGCACGCACATCTGCTTGCAACGACTTGAGCGTCGGCTCAACGACGGGTTCTTCTCCATCTGACATAGTAACGCACGGACGTACGGACGAGAATATCACACTCGGATGGCGAGCCGGGTGTGGTCTTGAACAACCTGGGGTGACCTTGCTCGCAACTGGTTACGAGACAGTTTTTACATCGCTGCGTGGAACGCAGCGAAAACTGGAAGATGGCAGGCTCAGCTGTTCTAGCTGCTTTTATATCTACTCGTGCTGCACCCAAAAAGGGCGCAACAACAGATGCCTAGTTCCCGTACCACTGAGCAGCACTTGTAGCTGAAAAGCGGTTAGGTCAAGGGAGGAAACCCCATAAACTAGTTTAAAACATTTCCGATATCGCCTTCTCCTTCTCGCTCATATATATATGTTGAGACCCATGTACGAAAATGCCATGTGTACACACAGGTCATGGTCAAAATGCCCTGTGTACACACATGGCATTTAGGTGACCTGTGTATACACAAGGACTTACCTTATATGCCCTGTGTACACAGGTCACTTGCATTGACCTGTGTACACACAGGGCATTTTGACCATGACCTGTGTATACACAGGTCACTTGAAATCGCCCAGTCTACACACAGGTCATAGAGAATGACCCGAGTGCGAACATCGCTGCCTTGTTTGTACACAGGTCATATGACATATGACCCAAGTACATGTTTTCACCCGGGCCATTTCACAGATGCCCCATGTGCAAACAAGGTGTCGGATTTTAGGTATTTTTTTACATTGGTGACCCATGTGTACACAGGTCAAACATGGATAATGTCCCAAGTGCGAACACGCCATTTCCAGACCAGATTTGCTACTTGGGCCAATGCAGACTGACCTGTGTGTACACAGGGCTATCACCCGGTATGCCCCAAGTGCGAACATTGCGCAAATTGCATTTGATTTTCAAATATATCAAATTAAACCGTTTTTCACCGGGTTTTCCACTACATTCTGCCATTTTCTACACATTTCCCCCACTGGTGGACGCACCTGCGTTATACAAATTCACGCAAGTGGCGTTGCCGTTGTGGCATCTAGAGTTGCACTTTCGCCTTGCTTTTCGGCAGGCACAAGCGTTGGTTTTGCATGGCCCCTTGCAACTGCACTTAATCATACCTTGCCCGCCATGGAGGGACACCGATCTAACAGCGTCCCGGAGCGAGATTTTCTTCCAACTCCCTGGATCCCTCCACTTGTCAACCACCCCTTGCAGTCCCAGCTGTGCTGGAGTCACTGACCTCATGGGAGCAAGGTCTGACTGACCATAACATCTGTTCACAACGCCAGCCAGGTTTGCTAGGCGGTACATGCCCTTGGCGGTGACCTGGCAACACAACAATAGGGTGGAAGCTCACTAATTCATTAAAGGCACCGGCGTACAAATATACCTACTGCAGGTGTCATGTGCGGCCAACAAAGGCAAAATTCATAAAGTCTGCTACTCACCTCAATGACAACCAATGTGCATGTCGTTGCATCAACCTTCCCACGATCCACACCAGGGACAGCAACTTGCACAGCGTCGCCAACCTCAGGCGCAGGGCCGAACCGCCGTGCCACAGCTGCCGCCATGGCGCAAGCTTGTTTGGCCTGAGCAACACCGCATGCCTGGCGAACGCTCCGCCTAAAGGGCGTCACAGCTGCATCTTCAGGTGAGCCTACAGGTTCACGAGGGCGCTTGCGTAGAACAGGTGTCACATGATGTTGGCCTTATGCGGTGCCGCCGTTATCATGCGGCTGCTCCGCCGGGTCTTGCAGAGCTGGGGCGAAGAAGTCGCCTTGCAAGCCGCGCCCTAGCTATAAAGGGACACTGCTCGTTGCAGTAGCCCTCCTCGGTCCCTCCTGCGCGCACATGGATAATTGTGTCAGTCTGCATTCACAACATAATTTTGCACGGACATGGGGGAATGGCACCTGCATTACTACCTGTGCAAATGTTGTGGTAGAACATCCCGCATCCCTTGCATTGGTGCCCCTTCAGAGGCCCTTCTGTAGGTATCCTGTGGCCTATCACACACACTCCACCAGCCACATATGCTTTGCACGCAACGGTGGATGTCAATGGGTTCCAATCTTCCTTGTGGCCAGGGCCGGGGCTGTACTCCCGTGGTGCCACTCGCCCACGCGCCTCAGGTTGACCTGCGGCACCTGCGCATAAAACAACATATCGGTAGAACGCATTTCAAACATTACATGTGGCATTTTTATTCCTAAATAATGGCGGGGTGCGCATGTCGTCGCACCTGCTCGGTCATCAGTGAGCGGGGCTGCTGCATCCTCTGCCATCGGCTCAGATGCAGCGGGGCTGGCAAGCTCTGCCGCAAGGCCATCAGTGGGCGGGGCTGCTGCATCCTCTGCCATCGGCTCAGATGCAGCGGGGCTTGCAAACTCTGCCGCAAGGCCACCAGTGGGCGGGGCTGCTGCATCCTCTGCCATCGGCTCAGATGCAGCGGGGCTGGCAAGCTCTGCCGCAAGGCCATCAGTGGGCGGGGCTGCTGCATCCTCTGCCATCGGCTCAGATGCAGCGGGGCTGTCATCATCGATGGCCTTGTCTTGCGGCAAGCCCAGTGCAGCATTGAGGTCCGCCTCCGTGGTCAGGGAGTTGGCCAAGTCATCGCTGAGGCGCAGGGATTGCTGGCCTACACGCGGCACCTGACCAAAGACTGCAACGTACGGCACCTGCGCATCAGACAGCATATCAGTGGTCGGCATTCGAAATACTATATGCGGCATATACAATCATGAATGGGGTGAGCATGTCGCACCTGCTGGATGGCTGAGTGGAAGCTGGTGTTGTACTGCCACGCTACCAGGTGAGCCGCCACCGGCCAGTTCGGTGTGTTGTGCTCACAACAGAAGAGGCGCACCTTCTGTTCAATGGTGCGGTTGAAACGCTCGCTGCCGCCATTGCTTGGGCTGTGCCTAGGGCGCCCTGTTACCATGGTGCACCCGGGCCACAGGTCCTTCATTGCCGTCACCACCTGCATGGCCACTAAAAACCCGCAGTCAGTGTATGCTCACTTGCTAAGCAGGGAATAGCACCACAGGGAATAAAACCACCGGGGGGGGGGGGGGGGGGAGGGGGGTATATACCTCAGCGACATCTGCTTTTGTCATCCCGCCCGGTGCGGCACCGGCACCTGCAGCTTGGCCTTGAGCATCAGTAACACCTGAACCAACAAGACCAGCAAGGGCATGCGCGCAAGGTCAGTAACATTGTTACATCCACTGTTATTGGGCGCAACATTGTTAGAGCCACTGTTAGAGCCATGTTACCATTGTTAGAGCCACTGCGTGCAGCAAGGTTGAGGAACTCCCTCCCGCTGTCAGCTTGCAAGATGAGAGGTGGACCTATGATGCAAAACAAGCGGAAGAGGGCGCCGGCGACGGTGTCTCTCTGCATGCGGCATACAGTGCGGATCCTGTGTTAGGTGATGCAAGCGAGCAGCGCTGCGCATTATTGAGTGGGGGAAAGGGGGGGGGGGGGGGGGCTATGTTCACCTGCTTGTTAGGCAGTGGGAAAGTGAAGCCAAGCTTTAGCCCGTGGTCGACATAGGTCAGCAGGAACCTGTATCCTGCGTATTCGCTGCTCTGGTAGTCGATGAGGTCGACCTGCCCACGGACACCGTACTTGCCGTGGGACAAGATGGGGCGGCTGCCAGCCTTCGCCTTCTTGGGTTGTGCGCGCATAGTCTGGCAGGTCGCGCAAGTTTCAACGAAGAACTCGCAAAGTTTGCGAGAAATGTTGAAGTACTTCGTAGACACTCGCTTGTGCAAAGTTTTACCCTAGCCAAGGAAGAACGCGAGAGAATATAAGTGAGGAGATGCGAGGGCGGGAGGGGAAGGTGGCGGGCGACAATTTACAATAGGGCCCGCTATACCTTGCAGTGCCCACCCTCACGGTGCGCCTGCTGTATGTGGTCGAAGACCGCACCAACGTGACTGGCCAACAGCAGCTCCTCCAGCGCAACGCCGTCCATCTTGTCGCGCAGGGTTAACTCAGTCTGTCCACCGACCAACACTGTTGCGTACCGCTTGTGGTTGCGGTATATACGCGGCGTGCGCTGCGTGCGGACAGGCGCGTTCGGCGTCATGCTACTCACGATCACGGCTCTGAAGCTTTGCGCGCAAAGGTGGGGGGGGGGGGGGGGGGGGGGGGGGGCAAGTTCACGCAGGAGAACTTACCCTTTCGGCAGTTGACAGGGAGTCCCATGCCAGGACATCGCGCTTGGCAGTTCGCCAAGCCTCCTCTGTAAGCAACGTGATGTTGTGTCTGCCGGATTCCATCCACAGGGCCAGTTTATCGTTGAACGTTGTGCGTTGGAGTGCCATGGCGGCGGAGCGCTCCAGCGCCGCGTGGCCGGCTGCCTCGTGGTGGCGGCGGCGGCGGCGGCTTCCGGCCTCATTCCGGGGGTGGGCGCTTTCTGACGCAAGCGCCGCAGCTTCGGCCAGGTCTGCCATACCGAGGGTATGGGTCGGTTTGGCGTCTGCCTTGTTGGCACTTGGGGCGGGCGGGGCGGAAGGGATGTGTGCACTTGGGTAGATCTTGGCGGGCTGGTTTGAAATGCGCACGCCCGTACATGGTAGCGTAGCTTCGCACCGCCGGGCGCACAAGAGCCGTAACATCGGGCGTTTTGAGTTCTTGTAGTTTCGGGACATCCAGAATGACCTGTTCGCACACAGGTCGAATTCGCTTTGTCCTATGTACAGGAAAATAGGGGTGTTCGTACATAGGTCCAAAAAATAACCTATGTGTACATGGGTCAAAAAGTCATTTGACCTGTGTATACACAGGTCATCATTGGTGACCCATGCACACACAGGTGGATATCGTAATGACATGTGTGTACACGGGTCATGATCATTTTGACCTGTTTGTACACGGGTCATAAAAAGTGACCTGTGTGTACACGGGTCAAACTGAACATGACCCGGGTACATATAGGGCATTACGTAATCGACCTGTGTATACACAGGCAAATAAATGACCTGTGTGTACACAGGTCAATTAGAAATATGACATGTGTACACACAGGTCAAATTGATGACCTGTGTATACACCGGGCGCCCTGTGTGTACACAGGGCATTTTCGTACATGGGTCTCAACATATATAGTTAAATGAGCTAGCTGCAATACGCGATCAGGAAAACACCCGAATAGGCAATAGGAAACCACCCGAAGAGGCAATAGGATTATGTATGTGGACATATGTTATTGTACCCGTACCAGCAAGTAAAGGATATATTACGAATCTGTACAACTGGTCCCAGTACCAGTACCGCAGCTACTGTTGCTGGGCGGCCCGCCCTCGCCGCCCGCCGCGGGCTCGCCGGACCCGTTGGCGTCCGAGAAGGGGCCCACCGCCTCGTAGCGCTCCAGGTTGGCGGTGCACAGCTCCACGAGGCGCTCCTCGATGCAGGCGGCCGCCTTGCCCTCCGCGCCGCCGGGTGCCATGTTAATAAATGTGGAGCAGCACGGAGACGTATGAGTGGCTCGCCTCGCTCTCCAACTTGAGCAGCGGAGGGTCCGTCAGCGCCTTGTAGTCCTCCACGCGATCCGCTGCTTGCTTCTGAGCCAGCAGCCGCCGCATCGATCTCCTGCGGCAAAGCAGGTTCCCAAGTCGGTGAGCTGTGGGGGCCACGCGCTGACACGGAAGGTTGGCATGAGGCGCTGCGGGACCGTACGTATTTACTGTGTATAATAACTTGCCCAAAAGAGGGCATATGTATCACAATTAGTTAGATAGGGCGGGGGGGGTGGGGGATAAGGTACAGGGGGCAATATCGAGTCAAAATGGGCACATTTACGGACTCGAAAATGTGCCCCCCACGTGATCGCTTAGACTCGTATATGTACCCACTTTTTGGGTACATTTCAGGTGCAATTTATAACTATACGAGAGTACTAACAATGACCATTCGCCGTGTCCTCTTCGCGCCCTCTCCTGCGTAAAGTACTACCCGCCTCAATCTAGGTGGTGGGGCTACTTCGCGCCATTTTGCGCGCCACGGTGGCCCACCCTGTTAAGGATTTCACTCCTCGCTGCTCGAAGCTCCAAGAGACCTGCTGCAGCGCCGCCGTTTTGGGAGCCATCTCCGCCAGACCCCGCTGGCAGTGGTTGAGATGCGGGCTTGGAGGACCCGCCAGCCTGACGCGGCGCCGCTACGACCTGGTAGTAGCGGTCATCGACTAAGACGGGGGGGGGGGGGGGGGGGGGGGCTAGAGACCCGGCTCGGCAGATCAAGCAGGTGTTGGTGGACTTAATAAGCGTTGCTTCTTGATGTGTTGAATGCCGCGCCGCATCTCGTTGTCGTTGCACTGTGAGATTCAGATGTGACATACAGGTGACGAAGCACTACTACTAGCGACTATTATTTATCCGTGAAGGCTGCTGCTGGTGGCGGCACGTCCATCCAGTTACGTGCGAGTACATCCGGCGTTATTGCCGGCGGGCGATAAATCCTTTTTGTCATCATTCTGGTAGTCGTACCAGCCCGGTGAAGCGTACATGGCACTGACGTACAAGGTACAAGGTTGTCCGTGTAGTACCGGGTAGTACGCGATATATTTATTACGCCGGTACCGGGTATGTAGTACCCGGTACCCGGTACCCGGGCACGATGACGAGAGGTCCTGTGGATAACTACGACTATTAGTACATGGGAGCGCAAATCTCAGCCGTACTATTCGGGAACACTGGGGAATTTTGTGTACATTATAGCTAGTACTGCTGAACGGGCCTGCCAGCCGTCCGATCAAAGGTCATCAGATGGGCGGTTTGGCTGCCATGTTTTGCCAAAGAGTGCTCACGTTACATAAATATTCGCGAGGGGGAGGGCGGGGGCAGGCAGCGGTTTGCCGAAGAATGATTGAATTACAATATTCGCGACAGCTGCCATCGGGGAATGTGGCCCCCGGGGGGGGGGGGGGGGGGGGGGGGGGGGGGTGCGGGGGCGGGGGGACCACGCCCGCCCCGCCCCCCCCCGCCCCCCCTCGCCGCCAGCCGCTCCCGCCTTGGGGGGGGGGGGGGGGGGGTAAGGGGGCGGGGGCTACTGCTTGTTCTTGTTCTTGCGTGCCCGGGGGACCCTCCGCTTCGACGATCTCGCTGCCTCCGCCTCCGCCTCCGCCTCCGCCTCCGCCTGCGCCTCCGACTCCGCCTCCGACTCCGCGACCGTCAGTTTCTTACCTCGGCGTTTCTTCACTGGCCTCTTCCGCTTCTTGTCATCCGTCAGTGTCTTCACCACCCCGGGAGGCTGTGCCGTCGACGACGCCGCCATGAGCTTCCTTACCTTCGCGTCGGGACGCCCCCTGTGCCCAGACACCCACAACAAGCCACAATCGTTTCGCCTTTAAGCGGCTGAGGATGCGGCCTCCTCGGCCACCACGAGTTGCGCCGCTGGCACTGTGGAAGCCTTGGCGTTGAGGTGGGCCTTACGGCGCTCCCGGACGAACCTGCGCGCGGCACAAGTTAGCCACGAGTGGGTGCGTGCTAATGCGGAGGATGGAGTGTTTTGTTGCGCGCCCACCTTGTCACGCGTTTCCTCATGTCTTTCTCGTCCTCCTCGATGCCGGCGGCGCGGACACGCGAGACAACAAGGCTCGCCGCCCACTTTTGCCCGGGGGGGCGAGGTCGGCCATGGCGCTGTGAGCGGTGAAGGGGGGGGGGGGGGGGCGGCCGAGGTGGAGAAACTAACACCCAGTCGACGACCGCCTTCCGCAGCAGTCAACGACACATCGGAGGCGAGGAGCAGCGCGCCACTACTATTTATATGCACGTATTGTCAAGAGCTAGTCGGTGCGGCATTGTGTCGGTGTAATTTCGCAATGTTTATTGTTGAAGTAGCACGGCGTAATGGATACGGCGAGTGAATCCGGGATGATGTGTGCGACGAATGTGCGCGCGCAGCGTTGTGCGGCGGTGTGCGGCGGTGTGCGGCGGTGTGCACCGATGTTAATATAGTGTGAATATTATATCGGCCGTAGACGATCAGGTCTGGCAGCACCGCCCGTGCTTGTAAATAAGCGACAATGGGTCTAGTCTCCCGCTAGTCTGTGCACCGCAAGTGCACTCCGCAAGCCTCGCCTCCATCCGCGTCGGAACCGGTAGTAAGTGTTGTTGTGTGCGCACATCGTGACAACATTACACGGTGGCAATTGCAATTATTAGCGGTGGATAATGTGAAGGCGTTTTCGAAATCGACAGAGAATGAGGCGGTGCTGGCGGAGTGCATTGGCGGTGCATAGAATAGCGTGTTGCTGGGGTTTTGGCTGCATCGGACGCCGTATTCCCACCCATCCGGAACGGAATGTCCGGTTTTCACACATTTGTGTGTTAATAAAGCAGTGTGAATATTACGCGTCTTTTACGCCGGGTGGATGGGCATCCGGCGTCCGATGCACCCCAATTATTTGCAGCACGCTACTCTACGCACCCCCAACGCACTCCGCAAGCCTCGCCTCCATCCGCGTCGGAACCGGTAGTAAGTGTTGTTGTGTGCGCACATCGTGACAACATTACACGGTGGCAATTGCAATTAGCGGTGGGTAATGTGAAGGCGTTTTCGAAATCGACAGAGAATGAGGCGGTGCTGGCGGAGTGCATTGGCGGTGCACAGAATAGCGTGTTGCTGGGGTTTTGGCTGCATCGGACGCCGTATTCCCACCCATCCGGCACGGAATGTCCGGTTTTCACACATTTGCGTGTGAATATATATAGTGTGAATATTACGTAGGCGTCTTTTACGCTGGGTGGATGGGCATCCGGCGTCCGATGCACCCCGAATCTCACCAACACGCTACTCTACGCACCCCCAACGCACTCCGCCAGCCCCGCCTCTTTCCGCGCAGGTCCTACGTTCCATTGTTGTATATACATACGTACATGTACTGCTCCGAAACCAGCCCAAACTTAATGAGTGCACAAGTGTAAATGGGGGGGGGGGGGGGGTGGGGGGGGGATGTGGCGGCGGGGCATCCACTCACACATACCCCGGCGATGCATGACAAATATTACATGCCGTGGCGGGTCGGCGGGCCGACCCGGCGGGCCGACCCGGCGGGGGGGGGGGGGGGGGGGGGGGGCGTCTATTCAACTACACGTGCGACAGTGTCGTTTCGTGGAGCAGTATATGTGCCCGGCCTCATTTATACCGCCCCCTACCTGCGCTGCATGGTCCACCCCTACGAATTACTTAGCACAAACCGCCATTACTTAATAGGAACCTAGCACAGCCAGGCTTATATGCCCGCTTTCCCGATCAACTTCTACGCACTTTCCGTCCCTCAACCGCCGGACATGGGGGTTAAGCCGCCAGCCTCGGCAGTTGCTTAGCCAGACTTGGCATCCCGTACCGTGTCCATGGCTTCGCAGCTCTGCCGCTGGCACACGCCGAGTCCGGCGCTTGCTGCCGCGGGGTTGCGCACGCATGCACGCACGGTAATACGCCGCCGACGCCGCCACGCTTACTTCCACCACCTTCGCCAGCCGCAGCTTCGCACGCCTTTCCGCCGACATACGAAACGCACGAATCCCCCCCCGTCCCCGCGTCATGTATATTATATTCGAGGCGACTATGCGGGGCGCAGCACACGCCGCGGCGTGGGTCGGCGGAGCGACATGCGGCGGGAGCCCTAATGGCCGGGCAGTATCCACACCCACACAGGCACCGCCGCTCACCTCCGACGCGGATGAACCGCCTCCCAAAGGAAACATGCCGGTTGGTGGTAAGCCCAGCATGCGTGCGTGGGGTGCCGGCGCCGGTACTGGTGCGACGGAGCTGTCGCGTCAGGAACCGCACCGCATGTGGAGCAACACATGGCGGTGCCGGCCCCACCTATGTCTAGGGCCACCTCCTCACAACACCCCGCCACGACGGCGTCGGCCACCGCCGACGGCGCCGTTGCGGGGGGGGACGCCCTGCCAGGCGACGATGATGCGCCTGGTGCGCCGCGTCAGGAGGCGGAGGAGGCCGTGGTCGAGGCGACTGATCGGGCTGATGGGGTTGTCGAGGCGAGCGAGGCTGCGCTCGCGCCACCCGCCCCGCAGCCACCTGCGGGACATGCCGACTTGCTCGTCGCCATGTTGACCGGAGCACTACGAGCAGTGGCGGGAGGCGGCCACATGCACTATCATGTGCGTGTCCTGGCCGGACGCCCGTCATGCGTGGACTGCGGCCAACGGACGGACTGGGAGTGTTGCTGCGACGGCACCCCGGCTTTGTGCGGCCCCAAGTACCCATGCATGGCGACCCATCAGCGGGCAGTCCCCTGCCCGACCACGGCCACGAAGAGGGCGGAGTTCCGCCATGTCAGGGACGCGTTCCACGACGCGACTCGCGCCGCCGTGTGTGAGGCTTCCGAGAAGGCACGCGCGGCTGGTAGGGTGCGCAGAGTGAGGCGGCGGACGGCCCAGGAGCTGAAGGAGAGCGAGACATGCCGTCAGTGAGGTCGGGCGCAATGTCATTGGGTGGGGCACACGGACGTGTAACACTTGCACTTTGCGCGTACTGCTGGGTTACATCCAGGCTGCGTCACACTATGCAACCGGAAAGGCTGCGTTGCTACTGCAAACGATGCGACGCCTCACTCTGTAGCAACCGCGGCCGCGCCTATCCCACAGCCGCTGCCCCCCCCCCCCCCCCCCCCCCCCCCCCCCCCCCCCGCGCGGGATCCCCGCCATCAGCAGCTTGCACTTGCACTTTGCGCGTACTGCTGGGTTACATCCAGGCGGCGTCACACCGGAAAGGCTGCGTTGCTACTGCAAACGATGCTACGCCTCACTCGGTAGCAACCGCTGCCCCGCCCATCCCACTCGGGATGCTGAGAGCAGCTAAAGGGCACCGGGGGCGGGGCAAGAGGGAGCAGGGCCAATGATTGTGGAAGAGCGGGGACCCGCTTGCATGCCATCGTATTATATCTTGCACAATATCTGTTGTTGCACTCATATCTCACATCACTAGCTTAGCTATAGTGATTCCCCCCCCCCCCCCCCCCCCCCCCGCACCGCGTACGCACAAGCCTGGGTATACGCATCAACTGCCCGCCGGGATGAGAAACTGGTATTGGTAGTGTGTCTGTGGGGTGGAGGGGGGGCAAAAGAGCTGCCAATTGCTGCCAAGCTGGTGCGTTACATTGGGGCAGGCGCTGGGCAGACAATTGGGGCTCGCTTCAGAGCATTGTCTAGTGCCTATGCGGCTGCGCCGCGCCGTCGCATGCAGACTCTCCGGGCTCACCAGCACCGCCACCTCAGTCATGCGGCCCTGCATCCCGCAGCCCGCCGCCGTCAGCCAGATCAGAGGTATCCAGAAGCCAGTGCTGGGGTTGTTGCGGCATGACCGCATAGTTTTCAGCGGCTGCCGTCCACAGCTTGTAATGCATCCCTTTCCGCCGATTCCGCTGTATGCCCTGTCTTAGCGCCGCGCTGCCCCGGCCGCCGCGCCTTGGCGCCGCGCTGCCCCGGCCGCCGCGCCTTGGCGCCGCGCTGCCCCGGCCGCCGCGCCTTGGCGCCGCGCTGCCCCGGCCGCCGCGCCTTGGCGCCGCGCTGCCCCGGCGGCCGCGCCTTGGCGCCGCGCTGCCCCGGCCGCCGCGCCTTGGCGCCGCGCTGCCCCGGCCGCCGCGCCTTGGCGCCGCGCTGCCCCGGCCGCCACGCCTTGGCGCCGCGCTGCCCCGGCCGCCGCGCCTTGGCGCCGCGCTGCCCCGGCCGCCGCGCCTTGGCGCCGCGCTGGGTATCGAGTCCTCCCCTCCCTAGTGAGCGCGTCCACCTGCGCCTTGCGCTCGGGGCCGTCCTCCTCCGTCACCACATTCTGCAACCCCCACCGCGTGACGAACCACGCAGCTCCTTGCATGCGCTTGTACATGTGCCCAAGCACCGCCTGGGGACGCGAAGCTCCTTCTCGGTCATGATCGCCTTCACCCGGGCCTCCTCGAGCAGCGGACCGGCGTTAAGAATGGAAAACGTTTCCATGTGGTGCAAGCAGTCCTCCATGACCCAGCCGGACTGCACCGTCACCTTGCCTGACCCTGCAGTCATGGAGGGGAATGCCGTCACGCCCACGCCCACGCCCGGGGGGGGGGGGGGGGGGGGTTACCTTTCGATTCTTGGACACTGCAAACGAAGGGCGCAACCCGCGTTCAAAGTTGCTGGGTATCGGGACTAAAGCCTGGCGCCGGTCTTCCTGCTTCATAGCTCGGAATCCAATGTGGCCCTGCACGGTGACAAATTTCCTCCAGAAGTCCCTTCCCAAGCCAAAAAAAAACAGGTGGAACGGCGCGAGGGGGAAGAGGTTGATCATGCTGACGTAGCCCAGGACCACATGCACATGGCACACGCCATGGCAGCCAGTGTTCTGCTTGGCCTCCGCCAGCCGGGTTGTGTTGAACGCACGCCGGGCAAGGTGCGTGATTCACTGGACAAGTCATCGCCTTGATGGACGGTTACCAAGCGAGCCTCCCCGTCCGCATCCACAGGGGGGTGCTCCTGGGCAGCCGCCATAGCCTCCACAACCTGCCACGCCGACCGGGCGGGTGCGTGTGATTCCATACAACCGAAGTTGAGTGGTGCCACCAGCACGCAGGCCGGGCCCACTCACCTCTGAACGCAGAAGGTCCACAATGTCACCGTCTCGAAAACAGCGCGCCACTGGGTCGCCCCGCCGTAGTCCTCCAACACCCACTCGGTAACGACGCCGGTTATCACGCCGTAGTGCCATACTCCCCGGAACTTCTTGGCGATGACCTTCATGTAGAAGTCGCCGGGATCGCCTTTCCATATCACGCCCTCATCGCGGGTTCGACGCCCGCCGGCGGCCACGCACGCGCGTCGATGTCCATACCGTCTTCGCCAACGGGGTCCTCCCCCACGCCCATCACATCGTCCACCTTCGAGCCGCCGTCGTCCGAGACCGGCGCCGGCGGGCCGTTTCCGACGGCTGCAGCTACTCCTGCTGCCGCGCTTGTTGCTGATGTTGCTGCTGCTGCTGCTGCCGCCCCTGCTGCTGCTGCTTGTGATAAGGCGGCCTTGCGGCGCAACGTAGCCGCACGCTTCAACGAGTGGCTACAGTTAGGGAATTTTAGGAAGTGCCGCTCTCGCGCCGTCCTTTCACTACTACCCGTCACGATGCCGTGGCAGTGCTTGCATGTGTACACGCCATCCTTCGACACACTCGCTATCCATCCCTTTGCCCGCATGCCTGCTGCCGCGCGCGGGGGGCGGGGGGGGGGGGGGGGGTTGAGAGTTGGGGTGGATGTAGCCCACCACCGGCAGGCAACACAGATGCGAGTGCGCGGCTGTCCGCGCTTGATTCAACGGTGAGCGGCGGTGACCGTGAGGCGACCCTGTACTTCATGCGCGTGCTGGGGCGTTACACAATCATCAGCAGTTAGGGCGGCTGCATTAAAACGCGCACCTACGAACACCACCTACCGCCTACCACCTACCGTACCACCTACATCCGCCCACACCTCCGCCCGTCGTGCCGCACATCGCGGCACACCGCGGGGTCAGCGGTCAGCGATGTGCGGTCAGCGATGTGCGGCGATGTGCAATGAGTGCGTACATCCGCCTGTACTTAGCCCGGGTGCTCCGCGTCGGCGGGCGACACGCGAGCCCGCGTGCGCATATCAATTTGATGAAATTATGGAAACGAGAAATTCATATAGTACTTTACAGGTCGCGCGCGATAGTCGTCGCTACTGGGTATGAAATCCACGTCCCTCGTCCGTCCCGTATCGTCCCCGTATGTCGTCGTTCGTCACCAGTAGGGCACATTTACGTCACATCTGAATCTCACAGTGTTGCGCCAGTCGCGCACGGTGCGAATCGAGTAGCCACAGTGTTTTACAGTCTTGCTCTGGCACTCCCCGAAGAGGGCAGAATCCACGGCAGCGTACCACCAATCTACGGAAAAGTCCGGCGCAACAGCCTGCAAGACAAGGTTCCACGACGCACGGGAGCCGGGTGTGGAAAAGCGTCTCATCGTTACAAGAGCTAGGAGCGACAGTACACGGGTTTTTACGCGAGATGCGGGCGTTCACCTGCCCCCGCTGCCGAGATGCGGTACCCCCACCGTCACGGTTGACTCTCTCCACCCTATGCATCTCTTGCTCGTCAGTCTTGCCAGCGGTGGCCTCAGCCACAGCTGGCAAGACTGACGCGAGCCTCCGGGTTCCAGTGCCGCATCTCTCTCGGCGCAACCGTCTGTACGACATGGTTCCACGACGCACAGAAGTCGGGTTTGGAAAAGCGTCTCGTCGTTACAAGAGCTAGGAGCGACAGTACACGGGTTTTTACGCGAGATGCGGGCGTTCACCTGCTCTTGCTGCCGAGATGCGGGTAATCCCACCCTCACGGCAAATCTCTCCACCCTTTGCATCTCTTGCTCGTCAGTCTTGCCAGCGGTGGCCGGAGGCAAGACTGGCGCGAGGATGTACTTGTCGTCCCCAATGTGGGCCTCCGGGTTCCAGTGCCCCATCTCTCTCGGCGCAACCGTCTGTAAGACATGGTTCCACGACGCACAGAAGTCGGGTTTGGAAAAGCGTCTCGTCGTTACAAGAGCTAGGAGCGACAGTACACGGGTTTTTACGCGAGAGGTGCGGGCGTTCACCTGCGGAGATGCGGTACCCCCACCGTCACGGTAAAATCTCTCCACCCTATGTATCTCTTGCTCGTCAGTCTTGCCAGCGGTGGCCTCACCCACCGCTGGCAAGACTGACACGAGGATGTACTTGTCGTCCTCAAAGTGGGCCTCCGGGTTTCATTACCGCATCTCTCTCGGCGTAACCACCTGTAAGACAAGGTTCCACGACGCACTGGAGTCGGGTTTGGAAAAGCGTCTCGTCGTTAAAACAGCTAGGAGCGACAGTACACGGGTTTTTACGCGAGAGATGCGGGCGTTCACCTGCTCTTGCTGTCGAGATGCGGGTAATCCCACCCCTCACACTTAACTATCTCCACCCTCTGCATCTCTTGCTCGTCATTGTTGCCTGCGGTGGCCTGAGGCTCTTCCAAAAGGAGGAGACGGCCCACGCTTCTTGGAATGCTTCTTGCGCAGCTTAATGGGCGACAAGCTGCTGCTCTTGCCTCCATAGGCGGAGACGCGGGTCGGGGAGGCGGAGATGCGGCACCGCCACGGGAAGATATGGCCCTGCGACTCCCAGCAGCGGCACCCGAAGGCGCCTGATGGCTTGACGTGGCTTCGCGTTTCGGCTTAGGCGCTTGGAAGGGTCGTCGTCCTCCAGCTCTATCGCCATCTTGGAGGAGGACTCGGCCCGCGCTCCTTGGAATGCTTCTTGCGCAGCTTAATGGGCGACAAGCTGCTCTTGCCTCCCGTGCTCAACGCACCGTGCGGGCGCTTCGTCGCTCTCGAAGGCTGAGGCTCACTCGGCGGCTTGGCAGTCTCCGAGGGACCAAGCCTGCTCGGGGGAGGGGCGGAGCTGCTCGAAGCTCTATCAAGAGACCTGCTGCAGCGCCGTTTTGGGAGCCATCTCCGCCGGACCCCGGTGGCGGCGGTTGAGATGCGGGCTTGGAGGACCCGCCAGCCTGACGCGGCGCCGCTACGACCTGGTAGTAGCGATCGTCGACCAAGACGGTGAGGGGTAAAGAGCTGGCTCGGCAACCTTCCAGTATGAGGATTTTATGATAAAAGGGGATTTACTTGCCCATATGCTTTACAATACAATACAGATTGCAAGGCAGTACCACTAATGCCTGATATTTGCTCGCGGCACGCCGCAGATTGCTGCAGCACTGAACCGCAGATGCTGCCTTAAGGCATGCTGTAATTGTCTAGATGGCTGCAAATTATTTAGTATGCGGGGCTGTATGGCATAGAAGGGATGTGAACACGCACCGGCTTGACGATACTATACAGATTTGCAAGGCAGTACCACTAATGCCTGATATTTGCTCGCGGCACGCCGCAGATTGCTGCAGCCATTTGCCTAGATGGCTGCAGACCATTTCGTATGCGGGGCTGCATGGCATGGAAGGGATGTGAACACGCACCGGCCTGACGATACTATACAGATTGCAAGGCAGTACGGCTAATACCTTATATTTGCTGGCGGCACGCCGCATAGTGCTGCAGCGCTGCACCGCAGATGCTGCCTTAAGGCATGTTTTAATCGCCTGGATGGCTGCAACCCATTTATTAGTGTGCAGGGCTGCATGGCATGAAAGGGATGTGAACACGCATCGGCTTGACGATACTATGCAGATTGCATGGCAGTACGGCTAATACCTTATATTTGCTGGCGGCACACCGCAGAGTGCTGCAACCATTTGCCTAGATGGCTGCAACCCATTTATTAATATGCGGGGCTGCATTGCATAGAAGGGATGTGAACACGCACCGGCTTGACGATACTATACAGATTGCAAGGCAGTACGGCTAATACCTTACATTTTCTGGCGGCACGCCGCAGATTGCTGCATCGCTGCACCGCAGATGCTGCCTTAAGGCATGTTTTAATTGCCTGGATGGCTGCAAACCATTTATATGTATGCGGGGCTGCATGGCATGAAAGGGATATAAACACGCACCTGCTTGACGATACTATACGGATTGCAAGGCAGTAGGGCTAATGCTTGATATTTGCTGGCAACACGCCGCAGATTGCTGCAGCGCTGCACCGCAGATGCTGCCTTTAAGCATGCTTTGATTGCCTGGATGGCTGCAAACCATTTATAAGTATGCGGGGCTGCATGAATCACCAACATGCGCCGCCCGCGGCGCCAACGCGGCCCGCGGCGCGTTGGCGCCCCGCTGCGCGGCCCGCGGCGCGTTGGCGCCCCGCTGCCCCGGCCGCGGCGCGTTGGCGCCCCGCTGCCCCGGCCGCGGCGCGTTGGCGCCCCGCTGCCCCGGCCGCGGCGCGTTGGCGCCCCGCTGTCCCGGCCGCGCTAGCAAAGGAAGTGCGGTTTGTGAAATCGACGGACAGGAGTCGATTCAACTCTTATCTGCGGTTGAGAATGATTTGTTATGATCGTTGACTTTGATTAATGAGGTATGGTCCAGGGAGCTATGGCAGCGAATTTCAAGCTGCATGAATCCCTTGTCACGGACCAGACACGAACTCACGTTGCTTGCCGAGGTGCTCCGAGAGGTGCGCTCTAAAAGTCGCCGAATCTCTTCCGACAACCAACCACAAGGCGCGTCCGTTGGTTTCGGGGTTTCTTGGGTGCTTTGACGCGATGAAAAGTACACGATTCGCTGTCAACAGGCTGTCGAGGTAGATCATTCGCGGGAGGGGCCCTTGCGTCAAGTAGGTGCTCGGAATCTGCACGCGATAGATTTCCGCCTTGGAGGCCGCCAGCAACGGTAGGAGGACATCCAGGTGAGTAAACCAAGGCGACGTGACAACGACAAAGGGCTCCTTGGACAGGGCAGCGTTACAAGTAGAGCTAGGAGCGACAATACACGGGTTTGTACACGAGAGATACATTTAGTAGGAGGCCGAGATGTCCGCGCATGCGGCGTTACGGGCTTTGCGTCCCGAGATGAGGGCTTTTTGGGCGGAGATGTGGGTCGGGGACGCAGAGATGGGGCACCGCCATGGGAAGATGTGGCAAGGCGACTTCCAGCAGCGGCACCCGAAGGCGCCTGGCGGCTTGACCGGGTTTCGCGTTTCGGCTTAGGGGGTCGTCGGCCTCCAATTCTTTCGCCATCTTCAAAGGAGGACTCGGCCCGCGCTTCTCGGAACGCTTCCTACGCAGCTTCATGGGCGACAAAGTGGTCTTGCCTGCTGTGCTCAACGCACCGTGCGAGCGCTTCGTCGCTCTCGAAGGCTGAGGCTCACTCGGCGGCTTGGCAGTCTCCGAGGGACCAAGCTTGCTTGGGGGAGGGGCGGAGCTGCTCGACGCTCGAGGAGACCTGCTGCAGCGCCGTTTTGGGAACCATCTCCACCGGATCCCGCTGGCGGTGGTTGAGATGCGGGCTTGGAGGACCCGCCAGCCTAACGAGTTGCCGCTACGACCTGGTAGTAGCGGTTGTCGACCAAGACGGTGCGGGGTGCCGAGCTGCCTTGGCAGGGCTGGCAGGTGTTGGTGGACTTCGTGAAGCGTTTGTTCTTGATTTGTTGAATGCCGCGCCGCATCTCGTAGTCGTTGTGCCATTCGCGCACGCTGCGAATCGAGTAGCCATAGTGTTTCACAGTTTTCGCCGAGCATTGGGTCGACAAGTGGCGCTTCTTGTTGAAGGGGGTTCGTGGAGATGGTCTATGTAGGGAGGGGGGGGCGTGTGAGAATCTTTTCCCTCACGCGCGAAGATGCGCACACGTTTGAGGTTTTGTTGACAAGGGGCGAGGGGTTACCATTTTGCTCCCACTTGTGGCGCTTGTGGCGGAGCTCGTTTGTCCAGGCGGACACCCTCCGACAGTAATGGGCCCCTCCTCCTCCTCCTCCTTCTTCTCCTCCTCCTCCTCCTCCTCCTCTTCCTGTCCGTGCTCATCCTCATGAATCGTGGCCAAAGGTTCACCTAGACCGGCTCCAGACTGTTCGACATCGGTCTGCGTGGGTTGAGATCCCTGAGATGCGCGATGGCGAGGTGCGCTTAACGCAGCCCACGGCGCCGAGATGAGTTATGCTAACGAAGATGCGAGTCCGCGTACCGTTGGAGTCGCTCAGGGGAGTGGGTCCAAAGGTGGCACGCCTCGAGGCTGGGGGTTAGGCTGAGGCCCCGGCTCGGCCAAAGGCTGCGAATCTCCGCCGTACCAAGGCCATGGCGGTCCGCTCCGATGTTGCCCACCGCTCGGTTGCAGGGGCCTTTTGGGCTGAGTCGTGGGTATTGGAGCCTGACACGCCCTCCTGCCCGAACGCAAGTGCATCTGCGGAGAATCTTGCGTCATGGGGGTCACTAGCAGTGCGTCGGGAGCCGTCGTTGGCTCGAAACCAAGCGCAGCTGCAGATGCCCCCGCCACCGGAGTCTTCAACCGGGCAGAGGTGCGTTTTCCTTTGCGAGGATGGTCTGCCATGGTTTTGTGAACCAAGATGCGTGAAGATGCCTCCCTAAACAAAAGCGCGAGGGTGCTTGCGAGTGATAGAAGAGTGAAAAGCACAGCGACGGAGTAGCATTCGAGGCAAAAACGGTTAGCATGGACTGGTAGCGACGCATCTCGTCAAGGGGCGGTGGACAGATGCGTAGTACATAGTGCAGTATAGGTGAAGGGTACCTCGTACAGTGTTGGCAAGAATGTGTGAAAGGCCAGTTTCACAGTACATTCGTGCGGTATTGGGCGTTACTCAGTTTTTGCACCCCCTTGGGGGGTGCAAAAACCGAGTTAAGGGGGGCACATTTTCGAGTCCGTAAATTTCCCCATTTTGACTCGATATTTGCCCTTTTTCCGGGGGGATAACATGCCGTCCCATTCGTTCACGAGTCAGCAGGAGTGGTTTGACAGGTTCATGGTACCATGATCGTAGGGTCTCTCAAAAGGTTAATACATGTCCATGAAATCAGCCATGTCAACCCACAGGGAAGCCGCGTCGGGCTCGCAAAAGGAGCTGACGGCATTTCTAGACCAGGCCAACAATTATCGACTTCGAAATGAGGTGTGCGCTCTCCCTGTCACATGTAGGGAACGGATCTTGTTCAACCAGCTCGACGCGGCGTCGGGCATGCGGACAGTGGCCATCCCCACCGCGCGGACGGTCACGACTCCGCATGAGCTCCGGGATGTCGCTGCTGGGTACTTCTTTCTGCCTAGAACAGTGGTTCAAAGTAAATGTTATGTTCGTCAGAAGAAGCATGGTTGCGGTGTTAAGCAATGTTGGCCTAAAAACCCTTGTTTTCAGGGAACAAGACACGCGCCACAAAATAATCTAAGTGCCGACATCTTGCCCCCCGGGCTTTCACGGATGGGTCAACATGATGATCACGGATAAAACTTGGTTCAGATGATGACCACAGATATAACTTGGTATTGTATTACCAAGTAACGTAGTGCGCGCTGTGGTTTATGGCAAACTAAGTATGTATTAGAAATGTTCTATCATTCTTTGAAAGAATAACATTGCCATTGCTATCTTCATGTATGAAGCTACCATGCAGCAAAACATGAATGATAATAAAAGCATTGCAAGCGTAAAGTCTCTTAGACAAGCTCCGAAACCATCATGTTTGTCATGCAGCCAAAATGCATGAAGTGAGGACATGAATAATATGCAGATGCTCCGAAACCAGTTTTGTGACACATTGTTACACATGTATTCATGGCCGGCTCTCAATTGGAAGATAGGCCGGCTCTCAATTGGAAGTGTCTACACGCATGGATTTCAACTTACATTGGCTTGGTCTTGCGCCGCTTATTATTGGTCCAGTCGTAAGGAAGGTTGTCGATGACATCTCTTCCCGCTTCCCGCTTTGCGGCTTTTTCTTCAACCGACAAGTTTTTATCTCCGGGATGTCCTCGGATAGGCCGTGAACGGGTTGCGCCCTTCGCGGCCAGCATTTTGGCGGGAAGATTCTTCCCTCTGCCCCGTTCCGTTCTCGAGGCAGCCGCTCGGAGCGCCTCCAAGTTTGTGCTATTTGGTGACACATAGGATGGTCCGAAGCCGAGTACATGGCGTAAGCAGATTGACGAAATAGTACCAGGAAGACCATGTCGTACTACTTAATATAATGTCAGCAAGACAACATTTATTTATATTACGGGCAGCCACGAGATTTAAAACTAATGATTTTCACGCAAAATACAACAATACAGTAATACAATAGTAACACAACAATGATGTTAACCCAGGCACAACACCGCATATTTCACGCTCAAATTAACCTTAAATATCACGATGTGCCTTTGAATTTTCGTAATTTTGTCCAAGCATTTTCGATGTCTAAGATACCGTTTTGAGAAATTTGTAAAATTAACTACAATTGATGGTAATATATTGGTTATCAAAATACAATAGTGCTTCCAAACTGTGAGTGATCACATACTCCCCACGAAACATTAGAGTAAATGATATCTTATAAACACTTCACCTGAATTTGATCCTGATGTATTTCATAATTAACCCCAAATAAAGGCGTTTCGACTTCAAAATTCACTGAAATGTAAATTTAATCAAAAAATACGCATATTTTCAGGGCATAGTCATCAAACAACTGGTCCATATGTAAGTCAATATATTCAAAATAGATAAAATTAACACTATCTACAATGGAGACCACAAATGCGGAAGTTTACATCGACCAAATTTATAGGCGAGCTTTCGCAGGTTGCTTGTATCCATCCACAGCATGGGCACATGCGTCCATCCACAGCATGGACGCATGCTTCCATCCACAAGATGGATACATGTATCCATGCACATTATGGACACATGGATCCATTCACAGCATGGGCACCTGCTTCCATCCACAGGATGGACGCATGCTTCCAACCACATCATGGACGCACGCAAACAAACTACTACAAAACCAAATATCATGTATTACCCCTCAAAAATGGGATATTATAAAATGTCCATTTATAGTATGAAACCGGGCATCCTACTGTAAGTAAGGGCTCTTGAAATAGTTACTTAGCTAGAAAAGATGCACGAGGCCTCTCTCAGCTATTGCGATTCAGTTGCAGGTGGTTACTTACTCTCGCCCCCAGCAGGGTTGGACTCCTGTTCGCCGGGTAGAGCTGTTGATGGCGAGTTCCAGATCTTCGATATCTAGGATTGCATGAGGCCGGCGAGTGGCCGCCGCTTGCAGGCGCGCATCAGCGCCATCGGCACAAATCGGTCAATACATCAACATATCAATGCGGAGACACAGAGAGCCCGAGGTTGCGTGAGCAGGCTAGCGGCGCGGGATTCGACACTCAGCAATTGAGGTGGGCGGGGGTGGGTGAAGTGCGAAATTGTGGGTCGATGGGCATTACATGGCGGTTGACTTTTAGGGGCGTTGGGTAGATGGGATGACCTAATCCCGCGCTTGACCTGCTCGGTCGCGAGCGATACCGCATCCAACCAAAGCTTAGGTTCAGGCAAAGGAAATGGCAAGGCTCGGTCCGTACCGGGAAAGCGGCGGACCTGTCTAGGCAGGCTCGCAAGCAAGTATATGGTGGTGTTGAGGGTGGTGGAGAAGTGAGTTATGAACTCTCGTCAGCAACCCTTGGTCAGTATATGGGGCCCGATGGCGGCGGCGGCGGCGCCGCCGCCACAGGGGTTTAGCACGAAGTACTGAAAGAGCGCATATATTTTGATTAATACTATACCGATTAATACCGTTCGATGTATTACGGAATGTATGGTATAGCATCAATTACTGTACCTATACATTAATACTGCTGGTTCGATAAATAAATTAAAACTGTGCGATGTACTGCGATTGTTCGGTATGTGAACTACGTTGACCGGGTGTTCGCAACCACAGATATGGAGAGCAACCTTTGACCGACGACTTAACATGCAATCCGAAATACCACCTAAGGTTTGACTGAGGGCGATCGTGGGGCGGTCCACCAACAAGTTTATTCTCATTACGCACTCTCTCGCCGTCGGTCATCCCCACCCCCCTTCCTATCCGATGGCGCTCACTTCATCTTCCAAGCCGATTCACGGCATGTGTCGTGCCAAATAAACCTCGCAATTCCGGTAAGCTTGGCCAAGTCGAGTATCGTTACATTCAACGCGATGGCGCGATTAGTGGAGGAAAGACCACCGGTTTGAGCTTTCGTCGCGATACCCAAGAGGACAATAGGGTACGTAATCAAGGGCATTACTGCGCTTGATACAGAGACACTCGACGGGTTTTAGAAAAGGCGGCTGAGAAGTATTGGACGTTGTCGCGGCGCGCGCGAATGCTTGATGAGTGCTGGTACACGGCATATTTGCTCTACCGAGTACTGGTATTCATATATTACAGCGACTACACGAATAATGTACAAGGATTACGAGGAATTCTTTCTCATCGGCGCCAGACGTATCCATCAACCCAGGGCAAGCGCAATAAATACACGGAGACGTGGGCTGGATGTCTAGCTTGAGAGAGTGGGCTGGATGTCTAGCAGCAGCTCAGCCGACTGACCCGCCCTCCATAAGTTTTGTAGCTGGCTGATGTACTATGTTAAGTACTATCAACTTCAGTGTCCATTGGAAAGGTGCTGCAATTGTCCATATATTTTGTAGGAGGCAAATGCCACACCTGTAGGTGTGCATATCAATGCATGAGGGCAACCCATACTTGGGTATGGCAAGTGCAATAATGCGCGCGGCCGCCCAGGCAGCATATATCGAATGCGGGTCGCACGATCGCGGTAGACTCGTAAAGTGGCGGCATGACCTCTGCGAGCCGTAGCGGTCGCTACCAATACCAATACGAGCGGACTACATTATTATATCAACCCCCCCCCTTCCCCCCCCCCCCCCCCCTCCGAACCCCCGGGCTTCATGGCTGTGGCGTGGCCAGGTGGGAGTTCGGGCACCGTGGGGCGTCCTCCTGGCCCCTCCAGGCCCCTTTGCTAGGGTGCTCCCCCGGGGGGTCGTGGGTGTCCCGGTGGGGCAGGCCGTGGTGGTTGGTGGGCGCGCAGGCGCTGCGATGGCGGCGGGTTCAGTCATCGGAACGCCCGGCGGGGGCCGTTGGACTTGGCAGTTCCAGTGTTTGCGATGGAGCTGGCGACGCACCTACCAGCGTGCCCGCCCCCCTGTGCACGCACGTGAAGCAAGGGATGGGAGTCCGACGGACCCGGCGGTAGCTGCCATGCACCTCTGCCCTACGGTTGCTACTTTCGACCCTTTGTTGCTATGTGCGAGTGCGCCCCACTAGCCGGCTGCCGCGGCTCGGGCCACCACGTGTTCCATGGCGCGCAAGCGGCGGCCCGTGCCGCCACCTGCGAGTTCTGCAGCCCCCTCCTCCCACCGCTCCGCCCCCCGGTGTGGCTCTCCCGGCGTCGGCCAACTGGCGTGCGGCCGTTGCAGCGCCAGGACGCGCCCTCTGCTGCCTCAGCCGGCCATGATGCCGCCCTCGCGGCTACCGCTCGGCGGTGCGCTACCAGCGACGTCTACCGCAAGATGCCCCGTACGCCGCTGCGGGGTACGGCTGTCGGCGTCTGTCCCGCGGCTCGGCATGTCCTCTCCCCCCGTGCTAGACCGTACCGCTTGCCCTATTGCTGACCGCTTCCCTCCTACCAACGACCGGTCGTGCGGGCCGAAGGCGCTATCTGCGTATTTGCGGGGCTACTACTGCGACTCTACCCATCCAGCAGCCCCGCAGTTGTGCTGAAATTGGCGGAGCGGCGGGTGCGGTTGTGGAAGGCGGGGATGCAGTGCGCGCCGGATTCTCGGTGTGCGGGATGCAACAATTGTGGCGCGCGAGTCGCGGGATGCAGCGAGATACCACAATTACCATATGGAGGCGGGGGGAGCTGCCGGCGGGCACGTCTCGGAGTGCCCGCCGGCGGAAGCGCCGGCAGTCTGCGAGGGCGCGGGCGGCTTATGCACAGGCCGCGGAGGGGGGCGCCGATGCTGCGGCGGATGGGGGTGCCGCCGGCGGTGGTAGATGCTCACCGCCGGGCGGCGAACTCACCGCCGGCAGGAGCTGCGCCGCGGCTCGCCAGGCGCTGGCCATCGCCGACCTCGCTCGGTATGGTGTCCGACGCCGCTGCGGCGCTCCCTGTCCTTTGAGCCCTCCCATCCGCCTTACACCGACTCGGAGTAACTCCCTTGGCGAGGAGCCGCCGGACCTGCCGGCGGGCGCCGCCGTCGTGGGGTGGCCAATGCGGATGAGGTTCGGCGGTGGGGGAGGACCAGCGGCGGGTTTTGCGCCGTGCTCCCGCCTTTCCGCTGGGCATGTTGACTGGTGGCGTTGGGAGCACATCAGGGACCTGGACGTACCTTCATAACGCCTGTGGGTGAATCGCTGCCTGGCGGGCGGTGCCACTCGCGCACTGCGGCTTTCTTGGCGAGCCTTCCGCGATCACTGTGTTCACGGCCTAGGTATCGCCGTACGGCGGGAGGTGGATGACTTGTTCCAGCAAGCAGTGCCTCTCGGCGACACCGCATCCAGGGATGAACTCAAGGATCTAGTGCCGGACGCAGAGCTCTCCCTTCCGGCGTTCAACGTCGTGACCGGGAGCTATGATCCCCGGAGCTTGAAGTCCACGCTGCTGGAGTTCAAGACTATGTGGTACGGGGTCAAGCACATTGCAGTGCCCCGGGCCACGGCTGTGGATCGGTTTGAGCGCTCCATGTTGGGCGACATACAACGGGGGTTGGCAGCGCGGGATGCGGCGTGGCACAACACGGAGCCCGGACAGGAGGGTTCTCTTCGAGATATCCCGGATATGTCGGAGTACACGGGCATTGTCTTCGGCACAATGGGTCAGGTGAGCAAGGGGGTGCGCCGCACAGTGCGCGGTATCGCATGCTTGGCTGCGGATCGGGGTGCCCTCTCATCGCGAAGCACTCGGTGCACCACCCGGCTCACCAGAAGGCGTTGCTCGCAAGAGATTTCCTCGGGGTCCTGAGCTTTGGTGGCCGCTCGAGAGCGCGCTCGCTCGCTGCCTCATCTGACGGCGCAGATTCGTCTGCCATCCCGTTGCTGAAGCTGCACAGCACGTCCGAGGATCACCCTCAGACACACGTGCACGCGTGGCCCGGACTCTGAACCGTGTGCGCATCACTCATCCATCCCGCCTCATGCGGGATGCGAGCCGCTTGTATTAGGCGGCTTGCTGTGTGTTGATTTTTTAGTTCTACTTTTACACCCCTCCACATAAGTTTGGGGTCCCTTTTCGGCAGTCTCAAGACTTCACAAGTCTAGGGTACCTGAACGTAGGGTATATGAGATGAAACCCTGGAATCTCAGAGGGCTTTATAAAACCTGCATGACGAGTGGCTCAAACCGAAACTTAATGACCTTTGACTAGGGAATCACGCTGCACCTGGTGCGTGGATGGGCGTCGCCTGCAACTGCACCAAAACCGGGGTCGGTATCACGCACACGCCGACGCGCGTGAATAGACAACCAAACGGCGGGATGGCCATGAACGCGTGAGGAAACACATTGGCGAGGGGCTCGGGTGCATTTGGTTGGGGTGCAGCCGTGTGGGCGGCGGCCAGTGCATGTCGCGTTGCGATACTGGCATGGCATCAGTGTCGGCCACGCGCAGCAACACCCCCTTGGCTTCAAAACGCTATAACTTCTCAGGGTTTGCTCAGAAAAACTTTTTAAAAATATCACGCGATTCCTCGTTCAATTCTGCGTCGGGAACACTCTTCCATAACCACAAAATCGATTTTTTGGGTCTCCGGAAAAAATCCCCAAAGATGATCATCCAAGTTGCCCCTCACTGCCTCATGTGCCCACCCATATCGGGCGCGTGGCTTTGCGCCAAGTGCGTGTCTAAGCCCCATACTCAGTTGCGTGAGAGCGTTATGTATGTGGATGACCACGGACCACCAACACTTGGCATGTGCCACCTCCTAGCGATACACACATCTACCAGCCAAAATGCCATTTTCCACAGCATTTTTCAAGGAATTTCATATTAATCAAAATCCACGCCCCTACCGCGCCACCCCGCCCACGAAAGGGTGCAACTGGCATTCCACCACGCGCCCCCATGGTAGAGCATTGCCCTACGCCAAGGGGGCCATCGAGCGCCTCTCCTACGTGCGTTCGCCACAGAAACAGCAGCATTTTCACCCCAAAACTGCTCCCCACAGTGGCCAACTTGACGTTGGGGTGTCACGTCGTGCCTATAGCGACATGCTTTCAGTGGCCTACACGCACGGTGTGTGCAACTTATGCCAAGGGCCGTATCCACCGAGTTTGGTGCGACGAGTGCCGCTATTTCCATAGGTTTGGACGGTTGGCGCAACCCACAACTTTCTGGCGCCAACGCACCATGCAATGATTTCGCGTTTTTGAAAGGGCGCCCACAAATGGTCGTGTTGTCGCGCGGGTGGGTATAAAGCGCACAATAGGCGTTCGCCCGAACTATTCCCACTGTAGTTAGCATGTATGCACATGCAGCCGGCGTGATCCTCGCCCATGCATGCGCTTTGCGATCGAAAATGCAAAACCCGGACTTATGTGGAGGGGTGTGCGCCGCACCAAGCGCGCTCGACGAGGTCGCAATAAGGCGTCTTGGGACAGTGAGCCCTTTCGAGCCCGTGGCTCGCATGTGGATGCATCATGGGCATATGCAGCCAGTAGGAGCATTGGGGTGATTCAAACATGCCGCGTCGGCCGTATATGGCCGAATGACATGGCCAACACACCCCTCCACATAAGTTTGGGGTCCCTTTTCGGCAGTCTCAAGACTTCACAAGTCTAGGGTACCTGAACGTAGGGTATATGAGATGA